>JBAKFZ010000072.1:0-55814 GCA_037355385.1 Saccharomycopsis sp. FM-2023a
CTTTTAGGTTTAACTGGACTCGAACCAGTATTTTAACGTTATCAACATTACATTCTAACCTTTAAATTATAAACCTTTATATATATATATGTATTACTTATAATTCTTATATTTAATTTTTAAGAAATCAAGAAGGTATGAAAAATTTAATTCAAGCAATAATAATTCGAAAAAACTAAAAAACGGTTTCAAAACGGTTTAGAAAAGTAGTGTAATGTTGTTTTGATTGTTATGTTTCATTCGTGTTTGTTAAGTAATATTCAACATCATCTGATAATCTCGTAGATTGTACGAGCCACATTGATTTCAATAGTAATTGAAAAAAATGTGCTTGTTTGAATGGATTCTTTCAATATTATCACTGTATTTCGTAACAAATTATATAAATTGAATAACGAACAACAACATCAATAAAACGAAGAAGATCAAAACATTATAGTATATCAAGAACAATCATTGTAATTTCAAGGCAGTAGAATAAACGTAATTGATAGTGCTAGATTCAAAACTTGTTATTACACTTTATTCAGATTAGTCAGTTGATGGAACTAAAAGTTGTAGTGGTACAACTAAGATGATTCAGTAAAAGTAGTGGGGATTGATCCTGAAGCATTAAGAGCAATTGACTTAAAAATTGTATTGATTAATTAAAGTGTCCAGCTGCTCTCCATAACCTTCTTCACCAATACAAGCAGTTAAATAAGAATCCAGATATTCAGAATGTTCATCGTAGTGATGATCCAATCACTCGTTTTAATTGGCTGATGATATAATACTTTTATAAAATTTTTGAAAAGGTTCTCAAATTTTTTAAAAAGAAAGTATGGAGATAAATCTAGTGAGATTGAAATACATGTAATGTAATGATCTACAACTTTTGAATACATATGGACAAACATATGTGTCAACTATATCGATAATTTGAAGGTAAGCCGCTAAATCAATCAAATGATTAGACGAAAAAGGAGGCAAATGTCCGATACTGTTCGGCATCTTTTTCTTCCAAATACTTAGTTGATAAAACACGTTTTCACTCAATTCGCAAATATGTCTAATCATAAAAAAAAGTTTTCAAAAAATATAAAAAAAACACCGAACCTGGGACTCGAACCCAGAATCTCCTGATTAGAAGTCAGACGCCCTAACCAATTAGGCTAGCCCGGCTGTTATTATTTTTAACTTTTAAATTTATTCCAGATAAAGAATGAGGTTATGAGCAATGAAAACCCATACACCGCCATACATTAAATAAAATTAAGTACTATATTACTGTTGAATTGCTTAATTTTTACTATTGGTTTAGCCAATTAAACTCTTTTACCTCATTTCTTTCTTACCGTAATTTTTAGCTCCTTTGACTCAAATTTGCCTAATTGTAACATAATCATAAATGATCTCTCAAATGTTAGATGAGTTTTGAACAGTTTAAAATTATCATTGAAGCAAGACAAAGAATAATAATTTGTAAGAACAAGTTCAAAACTCAAACTGGGTTGGACTAGATTTGTATGATTTTTGAAACACCAATGGACCTGATAACTTTTCAAATCATCATTCAAAAATTAGAATAACTAAATTTGACGAATACATAATCTTTACCGTTATAAAATCAATCAATTTATAACTATTGTTTAATTGCCATTAACCTAAACTATTAACTATATAATATACATTTTCCAGTTGCTGTTCCTCCAATAATCCAATTTTCAGTTGGATGAAAATTACAAACTGCCGGAACTGCTGTCATTGAACTATTGTTTAAATGACCAATTTGAATCCCATTTTCATTATAAATATCAAAAAATCTCTTCATATTACCAATTATAAACTTTTGATGTCCATCTTTTGGATTCAACTGCCATCTTGCTTTCAAAATCGAAACCCATTTACCAGTTCGACAATTATGTTTTATAACATGATTTGGCTGAAAACTTGATGGAATTAAATCTTTATTAGTTTTTTTGGATTTCCCTTGAATTGATGTCTTTCCCCAATCATTTGTGTTACCAAAATTGAAAATGTTTATGGTATCAGCATAACCATTACAAACTATATTACCATTCAAATTCCAATCAGCTGAACTGATACTTAATTTACTTGAAAATTTACCATATGAATGATAACATTTTTCATCAGGGAATTTATCTGACCATTTTGAATTATTATAAACTTTCCTTAAATCAAAAATTTTCATTGTTCTATCTAATGAACCAGTGGCAATCTGATAATTATTTAATGGATTCAAGCTAAATCCTCCAATTTTTTTATTGCTTAATCTAAATAACTCTAAATTTGATAGTTTAGGTTTGGTTCTAATATCAAATGAACCAAATTTTCCATCTAAAGTGGTAAAATAAATCAAATTATTAAATTCATTAGATGTACTAAATGGTGAAGATACTTGAACATCAGAAATTCCAACTTCATTACCATTTTCATCCAAAAGACCTAAAATTTCTGTTGATTTTAAATTATTTAAATCATTAATTCTTATTGAATTATCATAACTTGCAGTATAAAATTGATTATTATTAGTAAATGAATGAACAATTTTAGAGATGTATTTACCATGTAGGTTTAATTTTGTCAATGAAGGTTCATCTTCAGTATCATTTTTTGGATTCCAAATTCCTAAATTACCCAAAATATCTCCACCAATAATGATTTTTTCACTTATTGTTGGATGAAAATCAATGTATGATAAACGATCAGCAGTTAATTGTAGTCGATTTGGAGTGAAATTTTCATATAATTCTAATTTATTAATTGACTCTCTTGATTCATTTAAATTTTTATTTGATTTATCATTCTTTGAAACAATTTCAAAAAAATCCCCTGATGAAAAATTATCCGATGAAATTTTCAAGAAATTCTTTATTATTCCTTCTTCATTATTATTATCATTATCATTTTCTTTATTTTGAGATTTTAAAATTTCAATTAATGAAATATCTCCAGGTAATTTCATTTGTTTTAAATCATCAATTTTTTTTTTTTCAACTGATGTCAATTCTTTTTCTTTTATAAGTTTTTGATAGTCATCAGTATCTTCAATTTTAATTCCCTGCAATCTTCTTGATTTTCTAATTGGAATATTAGCTTTTACATTATCTTTTAATTTTCTTTTCTCACTTTTTTTTTTGATTTCTTGAATTTTTTTAAGTTCAAGTTCTTTTTGAATATCATTTGTAATTGAATCAAGATTTAATGATCTAAATAATTCTTTATTTCTAGCAATATTTTCTAATCTTTTTTTTTCAAGATCAGAAACCATCTTTGCACTGATGAATCAGAAGATGACGCGCTGAAAAATAATGAACGCGAAAAGAAAAAAAAATTATTTTTCGAGCATTTAATTATTAAATACTAATACTTCAAATTTCATTTATCAAATTAATCAATAATTCAAATATGACAAACATTACTAAAGTATTCAATCCTCCTCCTTCACGAGATTTGACTGATGAAGAAGTTGAAAACTGCGTTGTTTGTCAAACTATGGCTACGGTGATGGCAATTACTGCTGGTGGATATTTTGCTTCTGGTCAAATTTTTAAAGGACAAAAAGATTTAGAGAAGAATCCAATCTGGTGGAGAAACTTCATCAAAGGGACTGGTTATGGATTAATTGGCTATGGAATTTTTAGAGGAACTGAGGGTTGGTTATGGAATGTCAAAAAAGAACCAAAATTAAATTGAGAAATTGTGTTAGTAAAATACCTGTGTTTAGATTTGAACTTGTAAAATAGTGATGAAATTATGAAAAAGGATATGTAAGTTGTGTTTGTTATTCTTAGTATATTAGAATATTGGATGTGGATGTTGTCATAATAATTAACAATTCACTCAACTGCATGCTCGTGACCTTGTGATATCAGCTGACCATATGAAATAAAGTACCCGCATATTATACACCAGCTGACCACGAGCCAATCAAAAGAGTCTGTATCTGTGTCTCCGACAACCGGGTTATAATACACGTGACTAAAACAAAAAGAGACCCACTATTTGTCTCCAAAAGTTGAACAGGAGCTATTTAATTGCCAGCAAATCCTCCCAACAACGACAACAACAACAACAAAAACAGAAAAAAAAGTAACGAGTTTTTCAATTTTCCCATTATTGTCTCACTTTTATTTCATCCATTAGCTAAAAACAATCCACCTCAACATGGCTTATAGAGGACCCCCAAACCAACGTCTCGAAGAACTTTTCGATGCAATTCGTAATGAATTTGATGGTGTTAAGTCGGAAGCTACTAATTATCGTATGCACAAGGATGAACTGGATATTAAATTTAGTCAACAAACCAATGAATTACAAAAGATTAAACAAACTGTCTTTGACTTGGAAACTGCTCATCGTCAAATGAAAGAAGCTTATGAAGCAGAAGTTAATCGTCTCAAACTAGAAAATGAACAAAAAGATCGTCAATTATCTTCTATTCATGTTCAGCAACAACATCATGCTCAACAAGCGGTTCATCATCATCAACCACCACCTCCACTTTCTCGTCCTCCTCAAATGATTCAAGATAGACAAGAAGCTCCTCATATTCAACAACAGCAACAACAACAACAACAACAACAACAACAACAACAATTACTTCCTCCTCCACCTCCTGCTGCTCAACAACAACCAACTTATCAAAAACACTATTACTCTCCTCAAACTAATGGTACCACTTTACCTTCTCCTGGTCATCACACTCCTAAAACAACTCCTCAAACTTTGCCTTCTCAAAATGGATCTTCCAATCAACAAGGTAGTTTAGTCATTCCTCCACAAGTTGCTCAACAACAAGCCCCACCACCACCTCAACAAGCTCAACAAGCTCAACAAGTTCCAACCCCTGTTGCTGCTCATGGTCCCCTTGCATCTCAAGAGATCGCCCCTACTGCTCCAACTACTACTGCTGGTACTCCTCAAACTTCCAATGCTATTGTTCCAGTTAATAATGGTAGATCTGAAGCTGATAACCAAAGAGCCGCTCATACTAAAGTTATTCCATCCTTTTTAAAAGAATTAGACGCTCAACTTGTTCCTGCTGAATTAAAAAAACAATCCAATGACTATTATGTTTTATATAATCCTGAAATTCCAAAAACTATTGATGTTGATTTAGTTCATTCTCTTGATCATTCATCAGTGGTTTGTTGTGTTAGATTTTCTGCTGATGGTAAATATTTAGCTACTGGTTGTAATAAAACCACTCAAGTTTATAGTGTGGAGACTGGTAAAATGGTTGCTCAATTAACTGATAATTCCGTCAATGCTAATAACGCTAATGGTAATTCCGATACTGGATCATCTGATTTATATATTAGATCAGTTTGTTTTTCTCCAGATGGTAAATACTTAGCAACTGGAGCTGAAGATAAATTAATTAGAATTTGGGATTTAACAACCAATAGAATCACTAAATATTTGAAAGGTCATGAACAAGATATTTATTCTCTTGATTTTTTCCCAGATGGAAGAAAATTGATTTCTGGTTCTGGTGATAGAACCGTTAGAATTTGGGATTTGACTAGTGGCTTAACTCAATTAACTTTAACCATTGAAGATGGGGTTACCACTGTTGCTGTTTCTCCTGATGGTAAATTAATTGCTGCTGGATCTTTAGATAGAACTGTAAGAGTTTGGGATTCAATTACTGGTTTCTTAATTGAGAGACTTGATAGTCTTAATGAAAATGATAATGGTCATAAAGATTCAGTTTACTCAGTTATTTTCACTAATGAAGGTAAAGAAATTGCTTCAGGTTCATTAGATACTACTGTCAAATTATGGTCACTTAACGGGTTAAAAGCTCCAAATAATAATACTTCAGAATCTACTGCTAACTGTGAAGTTACTTATGTTGGTCATAAAGATTTTGTTTTGAGTGTTTGTGCTTCACCAAATGGTGAATATATACTTTCTGGTTCAAAAGATAGAGGAGTTATTTTTTGGAATAAAGATTCTGGTGAACCATTATTAATGTTGCAAGGTCATAGAAATTCTGTTATTAGCGTTAGTGTTGCTAAGAAAGCTATTAATGGTAATGGTATGTTTGCTACTGGTTCAGGTGATTGTAAAGCTAGAATTTGGAGATGGAATAAATTTTAAGAAGGTTTTACGATGTCAAAGAATATTTTAATTTTCTTGAATTGACTATTTTTTTTTTAGTTGTTGTTGAATTTGTTTTTGTCACGTTGTATTTTTATTTGTTTTAGTTTAAATTTGTTCAAATTATAACACATTACTATTGTATTACTATTGGTTCTTTGAATTGTAAGTTTTTTAAAGATTTTATTATAGATTGTAGATGTTACTATTTGTGCCTCTAGGGTTACCCTGTTGACCATATTTCTAAATGCATTTTCAATACTAAAGCCAAATGTCAACATCAATAATCAATAGATAAAGCAATACTTAACTAGTTAATCAATCATTATGATCAAATATATTCTTCTTCTTTCACGTCAAGGTAAAGTGAGACTTGCCAAATGGTATACTCCCTTATCTCAAAAAGAAAAAACCAAAATTATTAGAGAATTAACGGCGATTATTCTTTCACGTCGAGCCAAAATGTGTAATATTATTGAATATAAAGATTCAAAAATTGTTTATCGTCGATACGCTAGTTTATTTTTTATCACCAATGTTCCAAATGACGAAAATGAGTTAATGACTCTCGAAATTATTCAAAGATACGTTGAACAAATGGATAAAGCTTATGGAAATGTTTGTGAGTTAGATATTATTTTTAATTTCCAAACTGCTTATCATATTTTGGATGAATTATTATTAGATGGAGTCATCCAAGAAAGTTCAAAAAGAGAAGTGCTTCATAAAGTAGCGGCGCAAAATACTCTAGAAACGGCTGATGAATTAAATAAGTAAGTAATTTATTAAGGGTTTCCATGGAGATTATTACTAACATTTTTAGTGTGATTGTTTGATTTTTACAAATTGTCAATTGAAGTACTTTTATATTATAATAAATGATTAATAATCATAAAAAACCAATAAAACAAAAAAGCAATCGTAATCAGGCTCTGAGAATTTCAAATTTAATATCTGTGATGCTGACTTCTTCCATAGTTTTTTCATCAACATCATACCAATCATCAGTTAACTCAACTTCATTAAAGATTTGATTACTTAAAGAACTTTTAGCTTCGAAGAAACCTTCTGGCAAAAATTCTTTAATTTCGACTCCTCTTGCTTCAATTTCAAATATTGATTTTTGTGAACCAGAATCATCAGAAGTGTATTTGACTGGAGCTTTCAATAAGTTAATGTGACTTGAATTGCCACAGAAACCACATTTGAACACGAAATTGGCGGTTTGAGAAGAGTTAGGAATATCGACTTGATCTTGTCTCGAGATTACCACAGCTTTATTATGTTGCTCATGACATTTTATACAGGAAATTTTGAAAAAATAATCAAAATCATCAGAGGATTGATTAGGTATCCAGAGAGCTTCGATGCTATTGAGCTGAGCATTAAGCTGAATGCTGTATATAGTCATTTTAATTAAATTTGAAAGATATTTGTTAAAAGTTGCTGATAGTCCCCGGATTTTACACTGCGTTTTTTTACAACTTCAAATGATCCCGTGCTCCTTGCTTGAATCAATTCCTGAAGTTTACTAGCAATAAATGTTTTGTTATTAGTAAGTGCCAAATTATCAACCTAAGTAAATCAATACGATGAAAAATTATGAAAAGTTGAAAGTTACTCGATGATCTATTACAAAAAAGTAATAAAAACAAATGATACAATTCATAACACAAAACTTATAATACAATTACTTATGGATAAAACTTTTTCTCTTGGTAATAATCCAAAGCTTTTTTAGTAACTTCAAAATCTTTTTCCCAAAATGAATCCAAATATGGTTTTTCAAAACTTTCACCGTCCGGTGGATAAAACCAATAATTAACAGCAATGTGGAAATTATTTTCATCACCAAATGATGTAACTTCATGAAACCAACCAGTTGGTAAATATAACATTTGATTTGGCTTCAAATGGATACAAATCGATTTGGTTTTTAACAATTTAGGGAAATGATTCAATTTCAACTCTTCCAATTTGTTAAAATCTTCAGAATTCAATTCATTAGTATGAAGTAAAATTGAAGGTATTTTACTAAATGATGGTGGATCAAATTTTTCAGATTCTTTAACTGAATCTTCATGCTCTAATTCTTCAACAACTGCTCCATCGCTTCTAACATGTTTCCAATTAGGTGCCTTTTCATTGATTTCATAATCAATTACTCCTGACGAATAGATTTTATTAATATCTCCAACAGTGTATAAATTTTCTGCTTCTGATGGTGGGAAAATTGTAAATCTTTTTTCTCCTTGAATTGGTATATAAAGATTATTAGCATGATCATGATGGAGTCCTGAAGATGTCCCGTTTCCTGGAATTCTTCTACCTAATCCTAAATCTGATTTTTGTAAATCAATATTATTAAAATTTAATTCTTCTTCATTAGAAATTCCTGAACCAACCCAAAGATTTATTTGTTGAGGAATCATTGTTGATAGAATATTGGGAATAACATCAATTTTTTTATTAAGAAAATAACTGGTTAAAGGTTTTTGAACTAATCCCAAAATTCTATTATTGAGTTCATTGATATCATTTTCTTCATCATTATCATCAGTATCTGATTCAAAATAATCATCTTTTAAATTCTTCATATCAATTGACTCTTCTGTTTCAGAGTCATCATCTGCTAACTGTTGTTCAAGAGCTTTCTTAGTTTCTTCATCAATTTCTTCATCAAAATCTTCATCTTCTTCATCCTCGTAATCATCTTTAACTTCTTCTTCAGGGTCATCATATTGGGTAGTTAAATAACTATCAATTTTGCCAATCTTCACTTTATCAATAAATTCATCGAATCCCATTTTCTCTTTTTCTAAACCCGATCCAAATCCTCCATTAACTCTTTTTTCAATTTGAACTTGATAATGTTCATCTTCATCAATTTTCAAAGATTCAACGATATTCTCAGATCTCAAATCAGATATTTGAAACCCTGGAATCACTCCATTGATAACTACAGGTCTCTTGGGTTTGACAAATTCATTATAAAATGTCTTTGAATCATAATCTGATAAATTTATAATTGTTATTGATTCATTGCTAACACTGGGTTTATAACCTTTATATTCCGAAGCAATACCAATTTTGGCTTTTTTCAGTGATTGGGTAAATGGAAAGTTACTTGATGAGCTCTCTTGTTCTCTCTTTGTTGTTTTCATGGTTAAATAGGATCAATTTCCAGTAAATGAATAATCTGAAATTTTTTTTTTTTTGGCTCATCATCTCCTCTGCAGCTGAGACTCCAGATATTTCCTTAACATGAAAGCGCTAAAATTTATTTGCACTAATTACAATTCTTGGGAACTTTGTGGATACGCAAAAGTTTGAGAGCTCCAGTAATGATAAAGTGGAAAGGAAGCTCTCAATTCAGGAAAGAAATGAACGTTTTAATGAAAGTATTGAAGAATCTTCTTTCAATATACCAGCAATTGTTTTTGTGTCAAAAAAAAAATTATCTTCGAGAAAAACCCGAGAAAAAATTCGGGACTTTATCTAAAAACGTTGCAAGACTCCTACTAAAGCTAATTAAATAGACCATACCATAAAATATCGTTCCCAAAACCATCATACTACAAAATATTCTCAATTATGCCAAACCCTTACAATTTCTCTGGATCTCAAAATAGAGACAATATGTCAAGTAAAGATCGAAGAGTGTTCAATGTTTTGTTTGACAGCGAGGCTGCTGGTCTTGCCATTAAAGATTATGAAGAAAGAAATTTTCAAAAGAAACTTTTAAAAAGATTAGGTTCTTCAATGACCGCTCCAAATATTATTATTGATTTGGATAGATTTCCTAGTAAATTTATTAAAAATCAAAGTACTTTGGAAACTCTTAGAAACACTCAAAATATGATTATCAAGACTTTGGAAACTGGGGCTACTTCTCTTAATAAAGATACTGGTCCTTTTGTTCCATATAGATCCAAAATTAATCAAGCTTCAGAAATGTTGAAAATAGCTTTTGATCAAAATAGAATGGCCGCAAATCATGCTCCCTTTTATATTCTTTCTGCTATTGTCAAAAGGGCTTCTTTACAACATGACTTGATTAATATTTATAAAAAGATCAAGGAAAATGATAAATTGAATTTTCAAGAATTATTACGTTCAAATAATATTAATAAAAAAGAAATTGAAATTATGGATGATTTAAAAAAAGCAGTTGATCTTGCTTTACCAGTGCCAGTCATTCGTATAGAAAATGGATATCAAGTCCCACATTATGAAGTTTCTAAACAAGAAGCTACTACTTTACAAGAAGCCTATTTGTACTCTGCTTTGCTTTTGTTAGTCAAGGCATCTATCATTGAAAAAAGTATGTCTTATCTAAATGAAGAAGACCCAGAGAAAGACAAACTTAGAGCAATCAAGAATCGTTATGAAGAGACCTCTAGTTATTACATGAGCGTCTCTGGAGGATTTGGGAGTCATATTGGGAAACAATTAGCAGAAAAGATCAATCCTTATGCCAAATTGTGTGGGAACACCGTGATGAACTCCATTTTGCACCAGTTTGCCGGGGTATTCCAGGAATAATGATCTTTCATCTTTTTATATAATTATATAGCAACGGTCATTTATTTTGCATTTAAATAGTTGAAACAACCAAATTGTAGCGTAAAAAGCGCCGGTTTCGGAGCCAGGCTCTATTATTACCCCAACAGCACGGGTCATTGCACAGAACTATTTAAACCTGCTCTTTTGCACCCTTTTCTTCCATCAATATCCCAAAATTCTCTTTTACGTCAAGCTCAATTGGTGATTAATAAACAATATGGCAGACTTCTCCAAAAAAACCTTTTCCGTATCCCTGTATGCTCTTTCCAGACCAAACTACCCCATTGAGTTCCTCAAGGATGTCATCCAATGGCACGTCTCATCTTTTCCTAAGTCCTCCACCGAGTCAACCATTATTGATCTAGGATGTGGCACTGGTCAAGTCGCTTTCAGCTTATTCGAACAAACCAATTTTGGCAATAAGATCATTGGTGCAGATCCATCAGAAGTCATGATTTCTAAATGTCAAGAAATTCAAAAATCCAAAAATTTGATAAGCACTGAATATAGATCTTTAACTTTTCAAAGAGCTTTTGCAGAAAAACTTAGTGAAACTTTTGATAAAGAAACCATCGATTTAATAACCGCAGCTCAATGTTTCCATTGGTTTAAACATGATGTATTCTTCAAAGAAGCTTATAAGATTTTAAAACCTCATGGATCATTAACTTATTTTTTTTATGTCGACCCTCATGCTGTTTCTTTTAAGAATAACAAAACTGGAGAAATTCAACTTATTGATATTGAAAAGTTCAATAAAATTCATGATAAATATGCTTATGATGATCCAAGATATTATGGGCCATACTGGGAACAACCAGGGAAGAACACCTGGAGAAAATTGTGTAAAACTGTGGATGTTCCTACTGAATTGTTTAAAATTGAAAGTATTGAAGAATTTCTTCCGAATAATAAAGTTGATTTTGCCAATGAATTTGAAAAATTTACAAAAGATAAACTTATTGTGGAAAGAACTTGGACCTTGGATGGTTTGAAATCATATTTTTTAACTTGGAGCGCTCATCATAATTTTGTGAGATATTATAAACAAAATCCTGATGAATGGCAACATTCTGAACCAGTTGAGACTTATGTGTTGAACTTATTCATGAAGGAGATTGCTGATGCTTTTGGAATCGGTCCTGAAGATGAAATTAGAATTATTTGGGGCTCTATTGTTTATAAACTTCGCAAGATTTGATTCTAATATATATATTTTCTTGAACTAAACATTTGTGAAAAAATTGTAAAAATCTGACACATTTGAGGGTTTCCGCAGCGGCCGGCGGACTGCTTAATCCGGATCATTTTGTGCGGCCGGCGAGGAAGTCTAGAACACTTGATCCAAAAATTTTTTAATTTCATTGGAACTAAAACACAACACCACAAATAAAACTACCCAAACATTTATTCTTTCACTTTAAATTGCCTTTTAACCAAGTGTTTGTTCTCTCCATGGCTCTCTTAGCATACCGTCGGATCCGACGTGTCTTGGTGATCGTCTTGGTGTGTGTGGTGTTGACGTTCATGTTAAATTTAATCCAAACAAATCTTACAACGACTAATTTAACAGAGTCAACAGCGATTCATGGTTTATTACCAAAATATGAGGAGTTTGTCAAGGATAAATATCCAGTTGGTAAAAAGGGGAAACAATTGAAAGAAGAAGAAGACGAATTCATTTATCAAGATCAATTGAAAAAATTAAATCATCAACAATCTCCAAAAGTTCAACAAGAAGCCGCTACTAAAGAATTGACTAATTCCGAAAAGTTAAACAATAATATTTTGAAGGCCAATGAATATTTGGTTAATCATTTTTCTCTTTCGCTGGCCGATTTAGAGAAATTAAAACTTGCTACTAAAATTTCTTTACCTTATGAAAATAGTCGCCTTGAAAAACTTCATTCAACTTTAAAAGATGTTTTTAAATTATATAAGGATAGTGAACCAAGTGTTGAATCCTTAGGGAGATACAAAAACTCTAAAAGAATTTATCATGCTGGTTTTGATACAGCTTTTGATCCTGATCAACCAGTTTTCACTGAAGGTTATTTGAAACAATTTCTTGATTTGACTGAAGATGAATTATCATCCATGAAAGATTCTCATTCCAGTATTGTTAATGGCTTACCCGAATTTTTTCCAGAAGGTGTTTTTAAAGGTAATGGAATTGTTTATGTTGGAGGTGGAAGTTTCAATTGGCTAGTCATGCTATCAATCAAAACTTTAAGATATTTGGGTAGTGAATTACCAGTTGAAGTTATTATTCCAAAAGTTGAAGAATATGAACTTGATTTATGTGGTAGAGTCTTCCCAGCATTAGGAGCTAGATGTGTTTTATTGCCTCATGTCTTAGGAGCTGATGTGGTGGAACAATTTACATTTTTTGGTTACCAATATAAAGCATTAGCTTTATTAGCCTCCTCTTTTGAAAACGTTTTATTATTAGATAGTGATAATGTTCCTGCTTTGAAACCTGATTATCTATTTGAATCTGAACCGTATGCATCAAAAGGAATGATTTTATGGCCTGACTTTTGGAAAAGAGCTACTTCACCATATTTTTATGATATCGCTAATATTGAAATTGGTAATGAAAGAGTCCGTTATGGTTATAATAATTATGGTATTTATGAAGCTGGTGTAATCAGGGAGTTTGAAACTGATTCAAGAAAAATTCCTTTACATGATAGAGTTGGAACAATTCCAGATCCAACATCAGAAAGTGGACAATTATTAATTTCAAAAAAATTGCACGCAAAAACATTATTATTATCGCTTTATTATAATTTATATGGCCCATCACATTATTATCCATTATTTTCTCAAGGTAGTGATGGTGAAGGAGACAAGGAAACTTTTTTAGCTGCTGCGGTTGTTTTGAATAAACCATACTATCAAGTTAATAAATTTTTAAATGCTTTTGGTCATTTTGATGAAGATCGGAATTTCATTGGTTGTGGTATGGGACAATATGATCCAGTTGAAGATTTTGAAATTTTGAGTGAAAACTTAAACTTATTAAATTATCATCCTGATCATCAACAAAAATATTTGACGAGTTTCCAACAAGCAAAAGATTCTGGAATTTCTTTAAATTTAAATACTCCAAAATTATTATTTATTCATGCCAATTTTCCAAAATTAAATCCGATTGAATTAAAAAACAAAGGTAAATTATTCGATAGAAAAGGTGAAAGAATTAGGCTTTACGGAGAAGGTATGCCAAAAAGAGTCGGTTATGATTTCGAATTAGTTCAATGGACTTCAATGTATTCATTAGTATGTGAATTAAAAATCGAAGTTGATACATTTAAAGAGATTTCTAGAGCAGAAATTTGTGAAGAAATCAATCAACAGTTGTCATTTCTTGAAAAAAGTATAGATACATTAGAAACATAAAATTTTTCAATCCAACCATCACTAAAATCACACAATCATTTTTTAATTATACATTTTATCATATATAAACTGCATCTTACATTCATTTATTATTATTTTCGCCATCACATTCATTTAAGTCATTCATTACGTTCATTTATTCCATATTATTATTGCTCATTTTTTTTATCATTGCATTTTATATATTTTGAAATTAGTTTTGTTAGTTACAAGTTTTTACACACTCATTTAATAGTCTTAATGGTTTGTGATTTAATTTTTATATCATTGTTTACTGATATCACCAAAAAAAAACATAAAAGCAAATTTACTTTTCTTCTTTCTGTTCTATTTTAATCTATTTTCTAATCAATATTTTTTTTTTAATACTTTTCTACTTCGATAAATATATTTTTATTTTATATATTTAACAATCTATAAATAATAATTTTTATTTGGACTTGGAAATTTTCTTTCATGACCTTTCAAATCACCTGAAGTATAATATAATTTTGGTCTATATTCATTTGGTCTTTTCATAACTGTTGAATTTCTAAATTTTTCGATTAAATTATCGATTCCTTGAACTTCAGCATAACAAATATCGCAATATTTTTCTGAGCCATAAAATTCCCATTTTTTACCAACTTTTGCTTTAGCAAATGTAATGATATCTTCTGCTTTATTGAAACAGATGAATGCATAACCAACATTACGTTTTGTATTAAAATCAATTCTTAAATACAAAAATCCATAAGAATTTTTATTAGTTTGATCAATGATTGATTTTAAACATCCTTGATCAATTTTATTTGGAATATTTCTAATCATAATAGTGGTTCTTAAATCAAGTTTTTTATAAATTTTAACTAAATCAATAATTTTGTCTTTTTCAACTCCTTTGTTTTTGGTAACAATTAAAGTATTCAAATTCTTTAAAGAATTGAAACTTGACAAAGTTTCATCAGTTAAAACACTACTAAATCTCAAAGAGTAATGATTCATCAATGTTTCTGGAATATTTTCATTATTCAATTTTTGAATTTCACAACAAATCTTTCCCAAATCATAATCAATAACTAAAATTGAGTCATTGTTAATTCTCATAGAATTCAAACATTCTTTTGCTTTGATAATATTAAAGTTGTCCAAATATTGACATTCATAAATCTCTAAATCTGGATATTCAAGTAACCTTTTGAAACTTAGAATTTCACCAATTGAATTTAACGTTTCATATAAAATAATATCGATATCTGACTGTAAGAATAAATTTTTATTATAATTCGAATTGTGCAAATGAACATAAATTAATGGCTTTGAATCAAAATGAATGATATTCTCGTTATCAACAAGTGAATCAGAAATATATTTTATACTAGCAATTTCAATGGAACAAGTATCTTTCAAATCTTTTGCAAAATTTTCAAAACAAAAAATTGATGATCCTAAACTTGTCCAAGAAACCAAAACTTTTGTAATGTTATAACTATAAGAAGTGAATAATCTCAAATAACTCGTTTCACCATAATTTTTCAAGTGATATTCAAAAAATTCTTTAGTATAATACAATTCATGTAAATCATGAATTTCAATTAAACAAGTTTTTGTTGCTGATTTAAGAACGTGGTTATTTTGAAAAATGTTACTGGTAACTGATTTAATCACTTCAAAGTTAGGATCTTTATTTTCAAAACCTTGATTAAAATACAAATTATTATTAGATTTTGGAAACAAATCTTTTAAATCAAAAAATTCTGAGGATTTAATTGGTTCATCGTCAATATCGTTGAAAAATATCCTAGATGTTTTCTTATTGAAAGTATTATTAATATGGATCTTTGAAAGCGCTGAGCTAAACATTTGTTATTTCGAAGACCAAGTCTTTTGTTTTTTTGTATTATTATTAAACCTTTTATTGATTGAATTAAAAACAACAATTTTAAGTTCCTAAGCAAAAACTGAAAGCAAAATGGATTAAAACAAAAGTACCACCAAAACAGGAACTCAAAACACCAAAATGGAAGCTAATAAAAACAAAAAGGTTGAAAATTGAACTGCTTTAGAGAGATTCACAAAAAGAAACTAGTTTTTTTTTCTTTCGGTGCCAGCGCTTGATTCATGTTGGGAATTTTGGCTTTGTGTCAGGAAGTTGCCGCATCTTACATTTTACAGATTTCTTAAAGACGAACAGAATTTTATTTATGATAGACGTTTTTTTAATATAGCAAGAGAATTTTAAGTATTGAAAGTTGTCATGAGATAATTGTACCAAAATAGCAACAAAAAATGTATTCTTTTTTGGCTTTTCTATTGTAAGAATAAAAGAGAGTGATAAATCAAATGTATTTTTTTTAATAGAAAAAGAAATGAGAATAAAAACAAAACTTCTAAATATATAAAACATAGCAACATTAGAAAGAAAGTTGAAAAAATATTTCATCTATAAATATTATTAAAACCGTTATTTTGATAGGCAATATTTTCATTATTATTATTGATATTTAAAGAATTAAAATCATTAACTAACCCATTTGGATCATATTGATTGGGAACAGGACCATTTGAATTATATTGATAATTGAATTGTTGATTAATCATATTTGGCAGTATGTGAGCATTACTGAATTGTTGAGGATTTCCATTGATATTTGGAGTCAAATTGTATTGTGGTTGAGGTACAATGTTTTGTGGGGTTGCCATAGTAAATTGATTTTGAAATTGAGGTGATGGATTAATGTAACGGTTACTATTATTTGAAATTCCAAGAATCGCTGCACTATTTGGATTATTGAAATTTGGAGAAACCGGTTTACTATTATTATAATATTGACCATTAATATTGTTATTGTTATTTTTCAAGATTAAACCATTAGTATTAGATTCTTTTGAAGTCAATCCAACTTCATCCATTAATCTTCTATAAGCTTGTTGATATGGTGTGATTTTCATCTCAATTAAAGCATTTTTGATTTGTTGTAAAACTGCATTTTTTAAATTATTTTCCATAATTAAAGGTGTTGATAAAGTTTTATAAATGAATGTTGGACCATAGGTAAACTCTTTCAAAATTTGTTTCAACATATCAGGAACTTGTTCATCATTATTGTTCTCTGAATCTTTCAAATTACCAAACAAGGTTTTCAAAATCAATTCACCAGCTCTTGTGTCATTTCTATTGTTCAAGATTTTTAAAATTGTTAAACTACCTAACTTATTATAACTTAATTCAATTAACCAGGGAATCAATTTTTTAGTTAAGATTAAATGTCTATCTTTCAAGGTACAAGTGTCTAAATACCAAGTTAATAATAATGCACCATTATTATTGATTGCCAAAAACTCTGCGTAAACAACAATCAAAGAAGCTAATAAACCAGTTTGATCAATAGTACAGTTGCCACTTTCTAAAACTGCTCTAATGGCTCTACTACCATATCTATCTTGAGCTAAGACCCAAAATTTAGAACAAATAGCTTCGAAGACAAAATCATTGTATGGAAAACCAAATTTCAAACAACCTTGAATTAAATAATTACCAAAACCATCTTTGAATAATGGAGCAACATAAGGCATTAATGATTGCTTGATGATATATTTTTGACGATTAGTATTTGCAGTATTGATTATTTTTTGACCAGCCCAAGTACCATTTTTATGAATCCCCATTTGAGCAATATAAGGAGCTATTTTTTTCAATAAAATATCTTTAACTTCTTCACTAGAAATCTCGAAAATTTTTTGAACCACAGTATTACCAAGATAATCACTTGATAACTCAGCAATTTCATCCAACATCGCTAAAGCAATGGATTCAATTTCAAATTGATTTAATAGATTTGAGTCCGTTGCTTTTCTAATTTCTCTAAGTTTTGGAGCATCAAATTCTCTTTGTTGAATTGGATCAGGTAATGGACCGTATTCTTCATCAAAACCAACATAATTTTTAGCATTTGTAATCATATAATTAAGATGAATTCTAGCTTGATCATCAAAGTCAAACTGTTCAAGAATTGATTTTAAATCATTTAAAATTGTGGCAAAATCTGATGGTTCAGATGTGATCAATAAATTTTTTCTTGAATTATCAACAATCATTGACTCCGCAGAGACTCTTGAATCTTTTTCTGCAGTGATAATTGTTGAAATAATGTTATTAGAATACTGATTATATAAAATTTTTGCAAACCCAATAATACAAGAAAAATTCGGATATAATTCTTTATGAATCAACTGAGCTTTAGCATGCATTGCCATTTCGACATTATCAAATTCAATCAATGAACACATTGTCAGTTGGAACTTAGAGGTAGTTTGATACTCGTCATCTTCATTGATAGTACCACAATTATTATTAACAGTATTATCTTCAACTTTTGACTCTGGATCTTCAAAGACATAAATTCCACGAACTTTACCAAAATTAGAAACCAATTTGTTAATACCAGAAGCAGTGGTAATATTATAAGATTTCGGAGGTAAATTTAGAATCAAAATAGTATTGGTTGGTGAAAGAGTTGAAACTTGAAAAGTTGAATTGAATTCGATTTTTGTTAAATCAGTTTGATCCACAAGAATTGGACGCTCTGAACCAATTGGACTTAAAGGATTGGTATTGAATTGTTGATGTGGTTGATAACTTTGCTGGATGGTATTTTGTTGATTGTTACTTTTATTGAGAATTTCATTGTAATATTCTGATTGAACTTCATTTGTTCCTAAGGAATAAGTTTGACTTCTTGGTCTATTTACTTCTAAGATATTATTTGTAGATAATAACAACTGATTGATTTGAGGATTAGAATTGCCATTCAATTGAGCAGTGTTGTTGCTGTTAGTGTTATAATCATAATAATTATTATTGTTATTAACCAAAACGTTTTCAGAATAAATTGGAAGGAGTTCTGTTTCTTTTGTTAAATGATATTGTTTATCGCTCAAAGCATTTGTGGTGGTATACGATCTGATTCTGGAGAAATCGGGTAAAGCTTTAGTGATAGAAGCCAGAGGAGTTGGTTGCGCTTGTTGAGTTTGAGCCAGAGATTGATTGTTCGAAATTTGTTGCATTGAGGTATGATGGTGCAAAGTTCTAGAACCTGACTCAACCCCAGTATTACCGATGGGCTCATTTTGAAGCAAAGTAGTCAAATCAGGAGCATTAGAACCACTGTTATGACCCCAGATATTATTGTCGAATCCAAAAAGAGAGCCTGATCTCAATCTTCTACTTCTGCCAACAGGGGGTAGAGAAGCGCCGGTATTATTTGAACTAGCAGTAACGGTGTTAGAAGAAGAGGCTGAATTTGAAGAACCAAAAATATCACCAAATGGGTCTCTGGAATTCAAACTGGCAAGGGAATTGCCATTGGAATTGCTAGATAAAAGAGGTGAAGGGTTTCTTTTGATGGGGTTGTTATTATTATTGGGGACAGTCAAAGAATTTGAGGAACCATTTTTCAAAAAATCAAAGCCAAAAGAAGATGAGGAGTTGAAGGTGGAAGGCAAAGTTCCTGCCCTGACTCTGGTGGTGGAGCTAAAGGAAGGCAATTCAGAAGTGTCCAATGGGACATTAGAGGAGACACCGGAAGGAGGAAGAGGGATGGTACCGGAGAGATCATTAAGGATATCTGGGGTGGAGCCCCTACTACCCAAGTGATTGTTCATTTTAAAGGGGGGAAAAGGAAGGGAAAGAGGTAGTTAGACAAACAGACAGTGAAGAGGAGATAGCAATTGAAAAAAAATGGACTGAGAAGAGATACGGAGAGAGGATGTGGTGATAAATAGATGGATGTGGAAATGATGGAATTAAAATTGTGATGATTTAAAAAATGGTGAAAATCCAATTTTAATTCGTGTAAAAAAAGGTTTTCCAGAAAAGAAACGTCTTATTAGGATGTAAAAATAAATCAAATAAGAAGCATTGAGTGATCACGGGATTAAAATAATAGCGTCTTATAAAAACAGAATTGGTCATGTGATCACGGACAAATAAGACGCAGCATTTCTCTTTTCTTTAAAGAATTTGACACAATTTCGTATAATGCCCCAACTTTTTGTTCAATGATAATTGGCCATTGTCAGAGAGGTTCAAATGTCTGTAGCATAAACACAAGATATAACAGCTTAAGTAAGAGATAATGAATCTGGACTGGTTGATAATGGTGAGTATTGAGGGGGATGAGTGTTCTAGGGAGTTTTCTTCAGTGCTTTGTATTGATCATAATAAAATATTTTAAACTGCTGGATTCTTCTTTTTCCTCCTTTCTCTTTTCTTTTCCTTCTTCTTCTATTCTCTGTGCTTTAACAGAGTACTGTAGCTGTTTCTCCTTGTCTTCTTCATCGTCATGTATTCCTCCTCTTCGGCTAACGTATGTCCTTCCTACTTTAATCACCCCAACTCTTAAAATTTTTCATATTCTAACAAACAAACCTTCTAGGCTGAAACATCCAGGTTTTTTGGCAATAACAAGGACTCTATTACCACTTTCAATCCCCCTTCCTCTACCAGTTATCCCAATTCCTCTCCCTCTTCTTCTTCTTCTGCTCCCCCAAATTCTTCTTCTAATATGAACAATTATAGCACTTCTAGAAGACAATCCTACTCCTACAATTCTCAATATGTCAACCCAATCACTAACTCCAATCCTTTGACATCTAGAACCACTCTTAGCAATGTCTCTGAAGGATACCCTTCCTCAAATTTCTCTAAAAGTTCCATTTCAAGTTACTCAACAAGCAACAATAATAATAACAGCAACTATAACACCAGTACTGCTACTAACAACATCACTTCCAACGGTTCAATCAATAATTCTGACATTTTCACTCCTGATACTAATGATAATACCCCAATTAACAGTTTTAATGCTGCTTCTGTTAAATCTCAAAATTCTTTTAAACCTAGTTTAACTCATCAACATAGTTTGCCAACTTTGAGTAACAATTATTTGAACAAAGCTTTGAATAATCTTACAATTCAAGATTTTAATCAAGAAATTTTCAGTAATAATACTAAAAGTTATCTCAACAATACCAATCTCAACTCACGTACCACTATTACTCCTCCAAATACCAGATCAAGTCCTCCTGATACTAGTTTTTCCTCATCTTCTTCTAATAATTCTTCATTAACCACCGCTTCCCTCAAAAAAAACGAAGATTTAAGAATTCAATTAGGAATTGTTAATAACATTAATAGAGATCTTCATTCAAATTATTTGAAAAGTCAATCTCTAGTCCATTTAAATCAAATGGATTTATTCAAAGATGAAGAATTAGGAATCAATAACTCTTTGATTTATTTATACGATGTTTTAGCCTTATCGTTACAATCTACCAGTAAAGAATTACTAGAAACAAAAGGTAGATTAGAAGCCTTATATACCGCAGTTTATGCAAATCCATTAAAGGATTATACTAAATTTTCAAATCAAGATGAACAAGATACTGCTTATAAATTTATTGATAATTTGGAAAAGTTAATTATCACAAACAATAAATTGAAAAATCTGTTAGACTATTCAAAAGCAAAAGAAAAAGATGTTAAACTCGGTTGGTTAATTAACGAAAATAAAAAATTAAAAAAAGATATTAAATCTTTTCAAGACTCTATTAAAGATGTAATTTAAAAGTTGTTAGTTAAAAAAAAAAGTGTTTTCTTTGCTGCTTTATCTTTAAAAAAAAATATTTACCATTAATCTTATCTTATCATTTGTCTTTATTGGCGTTTAAAAATGTTTTACAGCTGCTTGTGTTTAAGAAATCCAACTGGGAAATACCGGATGTATACCTAACGTGGATTTGCAACTTTTTATTATTTATATATCTAAATACATTATATTTCAAAAAAAATTTGAGTTTAAAAATAACAATTTTCTCAACTTTCAATTTCAGTTCTGCATGTTGAAGAAACATAAACAAAAACACACTCACGTGCCAAAGTTTTCACGTGATTGGAAAAAGTGGTAAAACAATCCTCCAAAAATCTCAGTGGCAATAAACACAATTCACTGTGAACTTTAAATTTTCATAAAACAATTTCAAAAAATCATTCGAATCATGGAAGAATTAGGAATATATCCTTCGAAACCCAATAATATTGATACTCCTGCTTCATTAATTGCCAAATTTGACAATTCTTCAAAGGGGAAAGTTTTTAATCAATCCAATAATAATAATAATGATGCTTATTTAAAATTGAAAAAACTACAAAAACAATTAGATTTACTTCAATTGCAAGAAGATTACATTAAAGATGAGCAAAGATTTTTAAAAAGAGAATTGGTTAGAGCTCAAGAAGAAGTCAAAAGAATTCAATCAGTTCCTCTAGTTATTGGTCAGTTTTTAGAACCAATTGATAATACTTCTGGAATTATTTCATCAACTGCGGGATCTGTTTATGTGGTTAAAATTCTATCAACTTTAGATAGAGAATTATTAAAACCTTCAAGTTCAGTAGCTTTACATCGTCATTCAAATGCTTTGGTTGATATTTTACCACCAGAAGCTGATTCCTCAATTTCCATTTTGGGAGAAAATGAAAGACCTGATGTTACTTATAATGATGTTGGTGGTTTAGACATGCAGAAACAAGAAATTAGAGAAGCAGTTGAATTACCTTTAACTCAAGCTGATTTATATAAACAAATTGGGATTGATCCACCAAGAGGGGTTTTATTGTATGGTCCACCAGGTACTGGTAAAACAATGTTAGTTAAAGCCGTTGCTAATTCTTCAACTGCTTCATTCATTAGAGTTAATGGATCTGAATTTGTTCAAAAATATCTTGGAGAAGGTCCAAGAATGGTTAGAGATGTCTTTAGATTAGCTAGAGAAAATTCTCCATCAATTATTTTCATTGATGAAATTGATGCCATTGCCACCAAAAGATTTGATGCTCAAACTGGGGCTGATAGAGAAGTTCAGCGTATCTTATTGGAATTATTAAATCAAATGGATGGGTTTGATCAAACTTCTACCGTTAAAGTTATTATGGCAACTAATAGAGCTGATACTTTAGATCCTGCTTTATTAAGACCTGGTAGATTAGATCGTAAAATTGAATTTCCAAATTTAAAAGATAGAAGAGAAAGAAGATTGATTTTTCAAACCATTGCTGGTAAAATGTCATTAGCTCCGGAATGTGATTTAGATTCTTTAATTGTTAGAAATGAACCATTGTCAGGAGCAATTATTGCCGCCATTATGCAAGAAGCTGGTTTAAGAGCAGTTAGAAAAAACAGATATGTTATTTTACAAAATGATTTGGAAGAAGCTTATTCAAGTCAAGTTAAAACAACTTCTGATGTTGATAAATTTGAGTTTTATAAATGATTTTTTATCAACATTGTATATTTTAATAATAAACAAAATTTTTTTATGTCTTATTATTGTAAATAATTACAACAAATCAAAAAATTAAGAACATGAACAACTTTATTAAATAAACTATATAGATTTATAAGTATCAATTTTTTGTTTTAAATCTTCAGTATTATCTTCTAGCCATTTTAAAGAATTTAAATGAATATTCATTAATTTAATTATGTTACTGATACTTTCTTCATTATCTTCATCACCATCTTTTGATTTTTTATTGTTATCTGATTTAAAAATTGTATTATTAAAACTATCATTAACTTCATTAACTTCTTTGATTAAAGTTACCAAGTCATTAGTTAAACCATCAAAACTTTTATCTAATAAAATTGCATTACTATAAGCTGTTTCTCTTTTTTTATCATTTGCTAATCTACCACCAGTTGAAGAATTTGGATTGTCTAAACCATCATTATTTAATAGTATACTATCGTCTTGTTCATAAATATCATTAATTTTATTTTCATAATAATCAAGAAAGCTTTCAATATCATCTTGTTGTTTTTCTAAATAAACAAGATTTTGATCAATGGTTGCAGATGTTTGTTCAGTTTTTAAAATCTCTGAATAAAGTTTTGATAAATGTTCAGAATTTTCAGTTAAAATTCCATCCCAATTATTGATTGATTTTGAATAACTATCAAAAAATGTTTGACATGATGATAATTTATTAGCCCAATTTTTTATCAAATCTTGAACGGTTTGATTTTCTAAAGAAACTGGTTCAGGAGCAACAGTCACTAATTTGGTACCATTGGTGGTAGTAACAGTAGTTTCTGGCTTATTTGTTGATAGTGTACTGGTATTATTATCAGTGGCGGTTGAAAAATTAAGTCCTTTTTTAGGTTCTTCAGCTTTTTTATCATTTTTAGCTCCAAATAATGATGAGGTAGATTTTGTTTCAATTGATTTGATGGTTGAATCTGCTTGTTTTGAACCAAAAGAAAATGCTGGCTTTGATTCTGCTGGTTTGGTGTTTGATTCTGTTGGTTTTGAACCAAAAGAAAATGCTGGTTTTGGTTCTGCTGATTTAGTGGTTGAGTCTGCTGGTTTTGAGCCAAAAGAGAATGCTGGCTTTGATTCTGCTGGTTTAGTGGTTGATTCAGTTGGTTTTGCACCAAATGAAAAAGTTGTTTTATTAGTTTCAGTAGATTTGGATTCTTCTGGTTTCGAACCAAAACTAAAAGTTGAAGGTTTTGAATTCGTTGAATTATCAGAATCTGCTGATTTACTACCTAAAGAGAAGCTTGGTTTATTGGTGGATTCTGTTGGTTTTGAGCCAAAAAGGCCTCCCGAAGAAGCAGCAGGTTTACTATTACCGAATAAACCTCCAGTAGAAGCAGCAGATTTATTATCGCTATTCCCAAACAACCCACCAGTAGAAGAAGCAGGTTTGTTATTATTATTCCCAAACAACCCACTATTGGAAGCAGCAGGTTTGTTGTCACTATTCCCAAACAAACCACCAGTAGAAGCAGCAGGTTTACTATTACCAAATAATCCACCAGTAGAAGAAGCAGCAGAGGCACTATTATTGCCAAATAAACCTCCACTGCTAGCAGCAGGTTTAGAATTTCCAAACAATCCCCCAGATGAAGTAGACGTAGGTGTGGAAGTTGCTGCATTATCTGTTTTGGCACCAAACAAAGATGAACCTGAGGTAGTGTTAGCAGGTTTACTAAATAATCCAGTAGAAGAAGAGCTGGGTTGTGAAGAGCTTTGATTACTCCCAAACAAGCCAGTGGATCCAGTGGATCCAGTAGGATTGGAACCAAAAGAAGATGAGGAACCCTTATTTGTTGATGAAGTTTGGGTATTTCCAAATAAACTACTTGAACCAGCTGGTTTGGCACCAAAAAGTGATCCAGCATTGTTGGAATTAGTGTTACCAGAGCCACCAAACAGGAAGGTCGGCTTGCTGCTGTCGTCTTTCTTGGAAGGAGTGGAAAACATAGTAATGAGATGAAGTCCTTGTTGTTGTTGACTTGAGACTTGCACTCTTTGAAATGTTTTTTCTTTGTGTTTTTTGCTAAAAGAAAACCCGTACCACAACATGAGGTGTCCGGGTGGTTTTGTTTCGATGAAGAGCAACAGTCAATATTAACTGATTCTTCAAAGAAGGCCCAAAACAAATGAATCAGTATTTTAGAAGCCAATAAGCTTCTTAGCTGACTTGGTAGATATGTTTGGGCACTAAAAAATTGAAATTAACTGTATATTTGATGATCTTCTTGATTATGTGTGGGAAAATCGCCACAGCAAAACCCCATAGTCTGCGAGAGGTGGTTACAAAGAGGTCCAAAGTACCACTAGACTGTTATTCCACCATTAATGACATTTTTCGACACCAAACAGTCATCCTTTCCTAAGAATCTCGGCTCCAAAGAAAAATTCTGTGATAGCATCGCTGCATTGCCATATTAGGAAAAAGGTAAACAAAGGGCCTCATCATGATCAAAAACATTAAATATTTGAAATTCCCCTTAAAATCTTCCTAATTCTCTCCACAATCCACTCTTTGTCTACCCAAAATGTCGATGTATGAGTATCAAGACGAGCCTTCTGAGGTGGACGTCTCTGATTTTTTAGATCATTTGCAACATTTGGAAAATAAAAGGTATACTTTAATCTTATTGTTTATTTTAATAAATATTCTTACTAACATGACTAGAAAACATGAAGATGAATCCAGAACTAAAAAATTGGAAGCTGAGTTACACAGAATGAAAACTATATCTCGATCTTCACGGAAAACTTCTCCTCAAAAACAAAAATCGAGTAGATATGATTGTTATGAAGAAGAAGAAGAAGAAGAAGAAGAAGAAGATGAAAACATTGATTTTGATTCTGATCAAGAAAATAAATATATGCATAGTCCTAAAGCAAAAGAAGCTCATTATTCTAAAGCAATGGAATATGAACCAAGGATTTCTATGAGATCAATCAAATATGATTCTCCCAATAGAAGATCACCTACAAGAACCAAATCTCCCAATAAATCACCAGCTCGAAAACTTGAAAGATATAATGACGAAATTGAAGTCTATTATGATGACACAATGTATGATGGTAGTGTTACATATGAACCTGAGCCAGAAAGAGATTCAGATCATAGTATAAGTGAACTTGAAGATGATCATTCTGAAGATGATTATTATAATGATAACAGAAAATTCAATAGATCTAGTAACAATAGAGAATCTCTTACAAAAAAGCTATCAATGCGTGCTAGAAAGTATATTGAAAATGATGATATTGAAGAAGAATTAGATGATGAAGATATTGATAATATTATTCGGTTGATTTCTCCAATTGCTAAAAAACTATCAAAATCAAGAGGTTATTCAACAAAATCTCCAAGTAGGGAAAGATCAAAAAGAACTAATTCCCCAACTAGAAGAGGAAGAGCATTACCTAAGTTACCTACAATAGAATCAGATGTGTCACTCGATGATGAATTCGAAGAAGAACAAATGGTTTTTCATGATGAAGATATCATTAAAGAAGATTATTATCCTCGTCACAGATCTCAATCTCCAAGAAGATTGCCATCTCCTATGAGATCTTCTACTAGAACAAAATCTCCATCAAGAGCTAATACCAAAACTTCTTCACCAGCAAGAACTACTCTCAGAACTTCTTTACCTACAAAAATTAATAATTCTTCAACGACTAGATCTAGATCACCCAGAAGGTCAAGATCACCAGTTAATGAAAACAGATTCGATGAAGATGAAGATGAAGAAGAAAACATTGATGAATATTTGAAATTTAAATCTGCTTATAACTATACTCAATCAATAAACTCAAGACCAAATTCTCAAGATTATGAATATGATGATGAATTTGAAGAAGAGGAAGATCATGATAGCCTTTTGCAATCATCTAAATTTTCATCATCAGTCTCTTCCTATAGATCTAAAAATGAAAATCGATCAAGTCCCAATAAAGAACCGTTAGACTTAGAATTTGATAAACCAATTAGAACTTCTACAATGAAAAGATCAACAATCTTTGATTATAATTTAGATACTGATCAAGAAACTTCAATTGAAGATTATAAACCGAAAAGACATTCTCCAACATTTTATGATATTGAAGAATCAGAAACTGAAGATCAAAATTTTTCATTATCACAACCAAATTCTTTAGCTAATAAAATCAAACAACATTCTGAAACTAAGAAAGTGTTAAATAAAGACCAGTTATCGAGATCATTACCAAACTCTGATGGAAACAATTATAAACCTGCTACAAATATTTCAGAATCAACAAAAACTTTACTTAGAAGATTAACTGAAAGAGAATCTAATAGTCCAACTTCACTAAAAAGAGGTAGTACTATTGCTGAAAATTTTGATGTGGCTAAGTTCGATAAAAATAATGAATTGAATTCTTTAGCAAGTTTTTTAAGAAGTCAAAGTATTAGAGGTAAAAACTCAAGATCTCCTTCTCCAATAAAACAATCACCACCACAAGTCATCGAAGAAGAAGAGGAAGAAAAAGAAGAAGGAAATGATACTACAACAATTCACACAACAGTGGTGGAAAAAAGTAAAATGTTGGATAAATTAGTTAACTCAAGTCCAAGAACTCCACTTAAATCTCAACAACAATTAGTAAATAAATTTGAAACTAGAAATTCTAGGTTTGAAACTCCAATTAAATCCCAAGAACAATTGATAAATAAGTTCGAAACTAGAACTTCTAGGTTTGAAACTCCAAAAGAAATTATCAAAACCAAATATGAAACTAATGAATCTAATAAATCAAGAGGGCCAAGTCCAGTCAGAGATCTTATCAACAAGCATAATACTAATAAGATTTTCTCAGATGACAAAGAAGTTATTAACACTCCAACTAAAAGATCCAATAAGTTTTCAACTCCAAAATCAATTAGCTCGATTGCTAGCAAATTTGAGAATGGTGATGATACCCCATTGACTCCCTCCAATAAATTTAATAGTGATTCACCATCAATGAGATTCCAAAAATTAGCTAATAGGTATACTCCAAGGCCAAACCCAGAAGATGCAATTTCAGCAGGATTAGCTGCTAAAGCTAATACGTTGAACAGAGAAGTTTCTAAAACTGTTGGAGAAAAAGATTTCTCATTATCTGATCAAGCGAAATTTATCAAACCAAGTGTTGCTAAAGGAGCAATTAGAAATAGATATCTTGATCAAATACAAGAAAAAGAAAATAAAAGATCCAATTTGATTAATAAACAAGGCTTGAATGATATGTTGAAAGAAATTCAAGAAAATGGTAAAATTCCCACTAATAATCTGAAAAAACCCCAAAGTAGCTTAAAGATTGGTAATGAAATTGATAGGTTATTTAATCAGGAACCAGATTTTTTGAAATTGAAAAACAAACCAAAAAATTCACCAGTTTCATCACCAAAACCAATTAATAGTGAGCCATTTGTTTTACCGAATGCTGATCAATTTATAAAATTGAAAAATGAGTTATCATCATCACCAAAAAGAAATGATTTTAAGAATCCTCAACTTCCTGACGACGCAAATGAAGTTTTTAATAAAATTAGATCAAAATCTCCTGATAGACTCAATAAACTTAATAAACCAACTTTCAACAAAGATATACCTGATGATGCTAATGAAATCATTAATAAAATTAGATCAAAATCCCCTCAAAGAATTAATGATTTTGAGAAAAATAGAAAAAATAATTTCAATGATGTTCCTAATGATGCTTTAGAAGTTATTAGAAAAATTAGAAAACAATTTTGATTTCTTGTTTAGTTACTGCTACTTTCGTTTCTTTTGATAATTTGATTTTTTTTTAACTTTCTACGTTTTATGTTTATAACTGAAATACCAATCATTTAGTAAATTATTTAATGTAGTAAATGTTTAATATTTAGCAACTTAAAGTCTTCAACAGAATCTTTCAAAGGGTTGTAACAAACATTCAAATACGTTAATTTTGTCAAGCTGGATAGGTTCTTAACTTTTGTAATATTGTTATCATTTAACCATAATATTTTCAAAGAACTTAGGGTATCCAAATTTTGAATTTTTGAAATATCATTATCACTTAAATCCAATGTTTTCAACTTGATTAAGTTTTTCAAGTTCTTAATTTTACGAATACTGCAACCACCTAATTTTAATTTTTTTAAATTTTGTAAATGATCCAAATTTTCAATTTTCATAATATCAAGATTTCCTTGTAATGATAATTTTGTTAACTTTGTTAGATTATCCAAATTCTCAATTTTCATAATGTCATTTCCTCTTAATGACAATTTTTTCAAATTCTTCAAATTATCTAAACCTTTAATCTGATCGATAAAGTTATTTCCAAGATTTAGTTCTTCCAATAAAGTTAAATTATCCAAATTTTTTATTTCTCCAACATCACAATCTGATATCGTTAATTTTCTCAAATTATTTAAGGCGTCCAAATTTTCAATATCAACTAAGTCTCTATTATGATCTAAATGTAATACTTGCAATTTTTTCAAATTATTTAAATTTTCAATTCTAATGATTTGACAATAATCAAGCCTAAGTTTTCTCAAATTGGACAAACTTGATAATCCTTCAATCTTTCTAATTCTATTATTACTCAAATCTAAAATTGTAAGATATTTGAAATCATTTAATTTTTCAATTTTGTAAATTTTATTGATTGATAATCTTAATTCTTGCAAACGTTTCAGTTTCTTAATATCAGGTATATCTGCAATACTATTATAGCTCAAATTTACTCTTCTAATTGTCTTCGATGAAAGGATCATTCTAATAATTTCTTCTTGGATTTTGACAGTTCTATTACACAAAAATTGCACTTGTAGTTCTTGAACAAAATTCCTAATAAGAAGATATTCTTTAAAGTCATGAATATCCAAAACTGAATGAAAATCTTCATTTTGCAAATTTCTAATATCATAAATCCATTTTTTAGATTCTTTCTTATCAGTTCTTTTAATCAATAATGAAGCTCGTTTGAAAAGAATGGGGCCAATGGAATAAAATAATGATGGGAATTGACGAAGTAGATCAAACAATTGGGTTTTAGGAATAATTTTCCAAATCAACCACTGAATTTCTAATGGAAGAGACATAAAATTCATGTTATGTTAATTGATGATAATTTTAGTGAATAGAGAGGAACATTTTGAAGAAATTTCCCATGATTTATATACGATGATCCTCGGGAAACTGAGTCTTCAGGAATTTCCTTGATTCACTTGTCTGATGCCCGAAGGGATCTGAAGGTTTGATGTGGTCGACAAATTGAGTGAATGTCGGGAACCAATTAACATCCACAGAGTCAAAAATTGTCTTCTTCTGCCTTTTAATCTCACTTTTTTCAAAAGGTTTTTTCAGCTTTTAACCCACAGAACCGCCACTGAGTTTCAATTCTCAATAACCGCCAAATTTTAAGGCTCTCGTTCCTGTGGAATTTTAGTTGCAAATTCGCGATGCCACAAAAAGGACGATCGATTTCTGAGTTTTGGTTTTCACGATGAGAAAAAAACACAAAATGTAAACAAACGAAACAAAAACAAAAACTACTATAACCAACAAAACTGGCGTTCAAATCCACTAATAACCTACTCAGCTTGCTTACAATGACTGGTCCAGACATCACCCTGGAAACAGACTCAGACTTTTCCGAATCCTATCGCTTTTTATCTAAGGACGAGTCTGAATTGGACACATACAATGCTAGTACTGCTAACTTTGCTGATCTATCCTTTATTCGTCGCGGTGCTAAAGTGTTGGACAACTGGGACACTACTAACGAATCCGTCAAGGAGAACTTGCTCCTGGAGAACATCAATCACCACAATAACCACCCTGTCAGACACTCGAATCTCCTGAATAGTTTCAAACCAGAGGATCTTGATCTTGATAATGATGATAATGATGATCCTGACGATACCATAAACTTGAACAAAAACTCGGTAGAATATTCTCCTTCTGTAGCAAAGAAATCATTGTTGGACAAGAAAGCAGCCAATTCTCGAAATCAACCATCATCAACATTTTCCAAACTGAGAATCAATCAACTTAAAAACCCAAATGAGTCTTCAGTTATTATGCATTCAACTCCTCTTATTAAAACGATTGATCTGTATCCTGAAAGTATAATGAAGAAAGCTAATTCAAGTCTGAATGGGGGCAAAAGAAATGTATCATTTCAATTAAGAAAACAATCAATATTATCTCAATCATCTGAAGAGAGTAATGATGATATAGGAAATACTTCAGAGGCAGTTTTAGCAAATAGTTCTCTGTTAGGTGATTTTAAAGAGCCGGAAAAAGCCGAGAGTTTAGAGCTGGAAATCGAAGAAATAAAGAAACAACTTTTGAAGAAGGAGAATGAATTAAAGAAAAAACAACAGGAACAAAAGAAGAAACAAGAACAAGAACAAAAACAAGAACAGCAGCATCCACCAAAGTCACAAGAAAACAAGAAACATATATACAATGAACCTTTGAAAATTGATAAACTAAAAATTTCAATAGATACTGTACCAGAACTTGGAAAATTGAAAAAAAATGGTAAAACAATTTATAAATCATTGGAATTACCAGATATTGATAAACTCTCGCAAATCGAGGCACAAAATGTATTGAAAAATATTTGTATTTCGTTGGATGTAAAATACTCAAAATTACCTTCATTTATTGTTGATATTCCAAATATTGAAAAATCTGAACAACATTTACTAAGATTTGCAAATAGAATACATTTCAGTTTATATGGAAGTAATCTTCGACCTCCAATTATTGGCATTAATTATGGTAAGATAAATCAAAATAAAATGATCCAGAAATCTAGACTGAATTTCTTACATTGTTTAAATGACATGAATTATAAATTCAACGATATTATAAAATATGTTAATGAGATTGATTAAGTTTATTTTTATGATTTTGATTTTTTGATTTTTTGATTTTTTCGTAAACTTGGATATAACTTTCATCTAAGAACAATAATTCTTTGTTAATCTTTTTAATTTGTAAATTTTCAATTTCAAACCATTCATTAGTTGATTGATTTAAAACCTGAATCTTCCAACTATGTTTATTTGAGTCAAATAAACCAGCTTGATCAGTTTTTTCAATATTGATGTCATCATTATTATTATTGATCATTTTATGAACTATGTTAAATATCAACTTGTATTCATAGTTTTTATTTGAATCAATATAAGGACTCATATCTAAAAAATCAGGATCATAATTAATAACAATATCATTAAAATTATGATGATAATTTTTATTAAATCTATCGAAATTAAAGATTAGATAATTCGGTAAAGATTTTAATTTGTAGGATTTTGAAATATTCTCACTAAACTGGGTTTTTATTAAGAATTTTTTATCCAATAATCCTTTGAAACTAACTTGATCGATTAAAGAATTTGAACTTTTGATAAACGAATTTTTTGAGGGTAAATTTAAAGTTATTTGCCAAAATTTTGTTAATTTTGAACTAATTGTTGTATTGTCATTTTCATTAATATCATTAATCAAAATTTTTCCTTGAATATTTTCAATCAAAATGTTAGATTTTTTATTATCAGCTTTAAAACCTTTATTCAAGTTATTTAATAACCAATTTAAAAAAAATTTGGGATCATTTTTATCTAATGAATCATTTAGAAAAATCCCTTTTGAGATATCATTTATATAATTCAATAAATCAAAGGGTGATAAATGATTTTTTAGTAATCTATTGTACCAAAACTTTCTTAAAAATAAACCAAATTTTAAGTTTAATTGATAATTTTCGGCTAATTTAGTTGATAGATTATCAAAATTCTCTGATATAAATGATTCATCGCTAGTATTAACTAAATACCAATTTTTAATTTTTGTTAAATGGGCCATTAATTGTAAAATAACATTTTGAAAGTTATTTTTGGTATTATTATTAATAACTCCTAAACCTAAAATACCTAATTGATATGGATTATGATTACTTAAATCAAAACAAATTTTATTATCAATCATTAAATCTAAATTTTCCTTAGAATATTTTGGATTGATACAATTCCTAATATTATTCAACTCATTATTAACGAAATTTGAATCAATTTCAACATTTTCTGGTAAACAGTAAATTTTCAAATTATCTAAATTTATAAATAACTTATGATTAGGATTATCAAAATTATGTTTGAAAGCAAAAGAGGTTTTTGATTTACCTTGATAATACTTCCCACACGTTAGACAGCAGTATACATTTATAGTGGCTAGAGAAATTGAACATATGGGCTCTAGATCAAAATCTAAAACTTTTAGATTTATTGATCGAAGTAGTTCGCTTAAATCGGGCAATAATGGTGATTGTGAAAAACTGTGGTTGTCTGGAACATCTACTTTCCGTTTCTTTGATTGTGGCTGCCCAAAATTCATTCTGATGAGATATTTTGGGTAGATTTTATTTGTCTTGTAGAAGTTTTGCTGCTAAAAAATGTGATTTTTCTGTGTTTTTATGATGGTGCAAGGTTGTGTCTTCTCTTTTCCTCAAAAATCTCTGGCCTGATTTTCCAGATTTTTCTAAAAACACTAATAATACTACCGGAAAATTTCAAATTTTAGCCAATAGGTATCCAACAGCCGTAGTCTTGGTATTTTTTGAGATTGTGTTGGCTTTTGAAACGAGAAACTACAGTTTTGAAGTTGGAAAAGTGCATGTTGACGGATTTTGCTCGTAAAACAGTTCAACAAAAGACAAAAAGGAAAACCAAAGCACTATTGTTCAATGTATTGCTTTTAATAATACTTTATTTGACTTTCTTTGCGCTTTAAAGCCACTGAGTCGAGTTGCTGGGGATGAGATTTGCATTGAACTTAAGGGTCGCGGGCTGCGCAACCACACTGTGCTTTGGTAGCCTCTGCCTGGAATTGAAGATTAATCAAATCTACAAACAAGGACAAGCAAACTGAACGATCTTCCTCGCCATCTCATCCCAGTCTCTGTTTGAATCCCCGTCATCTGTCTGCAATATCTTCCCCAAACCATGTCCCATCAGCGAGGCCACACCTCGGGACAGTATAGCATTGTCAATGACTTTCGAAATAGTATCGACAACCACATCGATACATCCTACGATATGAGCTTTACTTTTGATTCTGAGACCCCCAATAACTCCAAGTCGTCACCTAATAGAGCCCCAACCAATGATGACGTTCCTATCTTGGAGCGCCAGAATAGTATCAAGGTGGTACGTTCTCGAAATGGTGAAAATATCAGTTTAATGACCAATGGTCGTCCTTCTTCTGGAAATCCTTCCAATTCCAGAAAAAAAGGGTCATCCTATAACAAACCAAAGAATTCTCCAATCGAAGAGTCCGCTCCTTCTTCTGCCAACAGTAACAGCAGCAATAATAATAATGGAAGTGGGTTTTTTGGAATGTTTAACAAGAAATCTTCAAAACAACTGCAACATTTGCAACAATCTCAATATCAAAGCAATATTGTTGCCGTCAAATACGATGCAACTCAAGAACAAGATGCCCCAGTTGAAGTGATGTTTCTTCCTAGTAGGTCCAAGAATCCCAATGGCAATGAAACTGCTGCCTTAGTGGCTGCTGCTGCTCTTAAGAAAGCTGATAGTAACAGTAGATCTCAAAAATCTGTTGCTCATAAACAAAGTGTGACTAGTTCGTCCAATAGTAGTCCATTCAATGTGATATATGGTGAGGATTATGAAAACCATCAACAAGTAAAAATTCAAAGAACCAATACTAGCTCTTCTCATCAAAGCAATAAAAGTGGGAGTGATAATCATCATTACCATCATTACGATATCAATTCTCAGCCTAATTTCAACATTTACAATAGTAATTTCACTGGGTCAAGTACAAGTGTCAATAATACTAATTTCAAAGATGATTTAATGTCCCCAATTGAAATTCAACGTCAAACAAACCTGTTGGTTAAGAAATCATCAATTGATTCTATTAAAGACACCATAAAAAGTGAAGGAAAAAAATTAAAAAAGAAAATGTCAACCTCTGAACTAAATAGTATCTCTACTCATTCTAGTAGAAAGAATAAATTTGGTGGACAATTTCTCGAAAATGATTCTCCAGAAAATGGAAGTTTTGGTTTTTTTTCTGGCTCTGGTGGTACAATTGGTCAAGAAATTCAGATTAGTAAAAGAAACAATAACAATAATAGTCCAAATGCTCCCTCAAAATTACAAAATAAATCATCATTTTTCAAAAGAAAAATTTCTGGTGGTAATCAAAAGAAAAATTCTTCTACTACTTCTTTAGAACCTGATTTCGGACTCAAAAATAGAAATAATACCAGTGGCAGTTTGGATTATGAAGGAAATGAACTTCATCCAGTACCAAGTATCTCATCAAGCATTGATTCTTCTGGTCACCGAAAGAAAAATAGGGGTGGTCAACTTGATTTATACAATGATAATTTTTCTTCACCTGCTTTACACAGTACAGTTTCTAATACCAGTAAAATGACTGGAAATAGTAAATTCAATGTTATTGTTAAAGAAGGTGATCCTGAATGGTTCGTAAAAATTATCATGGATCAAAATTTATCCAATAAAGTTTTGTTGTCTTTACATAAACGACTTAAAAAGGGTCATTATCCTGACTTCTTGGAAAGATTCCTTTCAAATCAGGGCCATGTGGTATTAAGTGTGGTTTTGTTAAAAGTTGCTAGAAAAAGTATTAAAACTAATGAAGAATTGGAAAGAGAAGTTATTATTTTAAAGTGTTTGAAAAAAATTATTACTGATCCAAGAGGTGCTGAACTTGCGATTGATACTCCTCAATGTATTTTAGCTTTAGCTTCTTCTTTGATATCTCCAAGATTGGCAACCAGAAAATTAGATACCGAAATCTTAGCCTTGTTAGCTTATTGCAAACCACCTGTTGGTCGTGATGTAATTTTGAAGCAAATGCAAAAAGCTTATAGTAGTAAAGTTGAAAATGAAGATTATATATTTAGTCCTTGGTTGGTCGTTGTTGAAAAAGCTTTGACAAATAGAAGTTTAATTCATCAGGTTGTACCAACCTCTGAAGTTAAAAGTCAAACAACTTTTCAAGATTACTGTTTAACTACGTTATTTTTAATAACCTCATTTGTGGAAAATGAAAACCAATTGGCTGAACGAATTAGAATTAGAAATCTTTTGAGTAATTCAAATGTTTCTGGAGTTTTTGAAAAAATGCGTTTATTGAGATATAATTTGATTGATGAACAAATTGATAGATATGAACAATATGCTGCTGACGATTATGAAACTCTTGTTAACACTAGTAATGATAATAAACCTCATGTTGAGATCAATGAAATAACTGAAGATCTAATTCAAAGTAATAAAGGAACTCAAAGAGAGAATATTCTTTCTTCTATTGTTCAAAATTTGTTAGTTTTAAACTCAAGAGCATCAAATAATAATGTAACTAAAGGTCTTGGCTTAAGTAACGCCAATATTGACGGAGGTGAAGAAGAGGAAGTTAACAAAATGTATTCCTTGATTGATTCGGTAATTTATCATATTGTTCTGGAAAGTAGTATGCCTGGTTTAGATTCCGAAAATGTTTTGAACGGCGCAATTCAAAGAATTATGGATAGAATGCAGACCGACGATATTGCTAGGAGAGCTGTTATTGAATCAAAAGGATTAGCTGCTACTTTAGAGAAAGTGGAAAAAGAAAGAAATGATTTGCGTGATCAACTAAAATTAGGTTCTCAAGGTAGAATTGAAAAGCTTGTGGAAGTGATTAATGAAAATGAAGCTGTACTAAAGGAAAAAGAGTCTGAAGTTCTAGAGTTAAATCAACGTATCAAAGAATTAGAAAGACAAAGACAACTCGATAATGAACGGTATGAAAGAAAAATGCAAAAACTCATTAATGCTAATCATTCCTCTAACAATCTGAGTCCAGTTAAACTTTCTAAGTCCAATAGTATTAAATACGCTGATAAAGATGCTCCAATAAATCCTAGTAATATTAATAGTCTTGCTGGCTCAAAACAAATTCAAAATGTTAGAAGGTTATCTCTTTATGGCTCGCCATCTGCTGGTCTTTTGGCTGATGTTCTTAATTTGTCTAACCAAAACTCTCCTATGAATAGCCCACCTTCTTCATCTACTGCTAGTCAATATCAAAATTCTGGCTTAAAAATTATGAAAGAAGAGTCACCTTCTTCATCATCTTCTATTCATGATAAACCCTATTCTGGAAGTATACCACCATCTTCAGACAATATCCCAGTTCCTATAGGAAATGGACCACCACCTCCTCCCCCACCACCAATCTTAACTGGAAAGAATTCTGGGCCACCCCCTCCACCACCACCAATGCCTGGATTTTTATCACCATCTTCACCACCACCACCACCTCCCCCTGTTCCTTCATTCTTGATGCCTGGTTCAAAAGGTGCTCAACCTCCACCTCCACCAATGCCTGGATTTTTCAATTCTAACTCTTCTGGTTCTGATACTTTATCTATGACAAGATCTGTTTCCAACACTGCATTTATTCCTAAACCAAAAATCAAGTTGAAACAAATTCATTGGGATAAAGTTGATGATGTTAAACCCACATTCTGGGCAGATAAGGCAAAGGTTAATATGATTGATGAATTATGGAAATTGGGTGTTCTTGAAGAAGTTGAAACTCATTTCCCTGCTAAAGAAAGTAAAATCAAAGTTAAAACTAAAAATACGAGTGAGGGTGAGAGAATTTCTTTCTTGAATCATGACTTGGCTCAACAATTTGGAATTAACTTACATATGTTTGCTAACTTACAGGCAGAAGAATTTGTAACTTTAGTTTTGAAATGTGATAGAAATATTTTGGATAATATTAATGTTTTAGAATTTTTTAATAAAGAGGAATTGGTTGATGTTACTGACACTTTAAATAGAAACTTCAGACCTTATAGTACTAATTATACTATTAATCCTCCTGTTTCTCCTGAAAAAGATCCTGATGAATTGGAAAGAGCTGATAGAATTTACCTTGAGTTATGTTATAACTTGAGACATTATTGGAAATCTCGTTCCAGAGCTTTATTAACTAAAAATACTTTTGCTAAAGATTATAGCGACTTAGAGAAGAAATTGGTTAAACTAGATTCCGCAATTGATTCCGTCAAAGATTCTTCAGCATTAAAGGATTTATTGGATATTATTAGATCTGTTGGTAATTTCATGAATGATCATACTAAACAAGCTAAAGGTTTCAAAATTGGTACCTTGCAAAGATTGAAATTTATGAAAGATGATAAGAATACCATGACTTTTTTGCATTATATTGAAAGAATTGTTAGAACTTACTTTCCAAATATAAGTGAATTTGTTGATGACTTAGAAGATGCCATTGCGATTGCAAAATTATCAGTGGAACAACTAGAAAATGATTGTCGATCTTATGAACAACAAATCAAAAATATTGAGGATTCTATTTCTAGAGGCAACTTAAGTGATCCAAACAAGTTCCATCCTAATGATAAAGTTTTAGATATTATTAAAGGGGTCATCCCAAGAGCTCAAACTAAATCTAGGTTATTGATAAGTCATTTAAGGGAAACTTTAGAGAATTATAATGATTTGATGGTTTATTTTGGCGAAAAGACCGATGATATCACTGCTAGAAATACTTTTTTCCAAAAATTCTCAAATTTTATTCAAGAATATAAGAAAGCTCATGTGGAGAATATTCAACGTGAAGAAGAACAAAGAGCTTATGAGGTTAGAAAAAGATTGATTGAGAGTAGACTGAATAAATTAAAAGGAAAATCTAATGTTAATCAAGGTTCGTCAGGATCAAGTTCGAAGAATGTTGGTACTAATGTTGTTGAATCTATTGGTGAAACCACAGATGATAGTGTTCCAGACTTGGTTGATGACGATGATGATGACGAAGAAGAAGAGGAAGAGGAAGAGGACGAAGATAATGCAGGAGAAGAAGATGCTAGTGCTGCTGTTATTGATACTTTATTACAAAAATTACGTGAAAGTGGTCCAGATTCTAATTCCTCCAGTGCAAGAAGAAGACAAGAGCGTAAAGCTCGTATATCAAATTATGGATCATTATCACCTTCAGCCGCTTCTTTCTCTAGATCAAGTATTTATGGTAACATTGCTGCTTCTGGAACCAATACCAATACTACAAATAGTTCCCCAGATTCATTAGATAACTTGGATGTTACAGCAAGAGCCCAAACAATGTTACAACAACTAAGAGTCGATAGAGATGATATGAATAGTGCTTCAGAAAATCCTTCTCAACAAAAACAAAGAGCTAAAGATAGATTGAGAGAAATGAGAAATAAGGAGAGGAGTTCATTAGGAGGTTGATCATTCACCTATAGAGTTATTATTACTAATTTTTTTTTTTTTTACATTTTATGCTTTTATTCCATATTGATAATTATCTTGTTTCTGAAAATAAAAAAGGACATTCTTCTATTTTCTTGTTTTTGTTTTTGGTTATATTTTAGTTTAGCTTGCTTAGGTCCTAATTCTTGTATTTTTATTGAAGTTTTAGTTTTATACACCAAATGATTCTGATTATTATAAATTGTTGACGATACTTTTTGCCAATATAAATATTGTAAACTACTCATAATTATGCTTGTCTTTATTGATCAAATTGAAAAATTACAAATTTGTTGAATTTGAATATCATAATACAGTCAATTATTCAATATACAAAAGAAAAAAAAGATTGAACTGATAAGATAATTTTTCGGAGAACTCAAAGTAGTTATCAATGATTTTAAACTTTGAAACCTCTTGAATTACGTCTACCTCTAGCTCTTTCAAATTTTCTACCAGTGGATAAGATTCTTGGAGCTTTGTTTTTGTGTGGACCCATACCGAAGTGTCTAACAGCTTCTCTAGCGTTTCTTGGACCTCTGATAATCAAAGTGTTTTGACCTTTTGGAGCTCTGGTAGCTAATTGATCTAAAGTAATAGCTTCACCGCCAGCTTTCAAAATCTTAGCTCTGGCACCAGCAGTAAATCTCAAAGCAGCAACAGTGGTTTTTGGGAATTCAAAAATTCTGCTATCATCGGTGACAGTCCCAACAACAACAATGGTTTTTTCAGAAGAACCTTTTTGTTTTAAAGCTCTAGAAATTCTGGAAACAGAAACTGGAGGTCTGTTAATCTTAGACAAGAACAAAGCTTTCAAGACAACTTTGTTGAATGGAGCATCAGTTCTACCTATAAAGAGTCGTTAGTAACTTAAATCTTTCATTCTGCTCCAAGATCGCACATTGAAATGATAACTGTTTCATTGCACTCGCAGAAAAATTCAATCTCAACGCTTGATAATGATATCAAATCATTCAGCGGAGAATAAGACGTTTTGAATTTATAAACTTCTTTAAGTGCCATAGGCACATTCAATAATATTCTTTATGAAGCTCTTTTTTATCAAAGTAACAATTCACATTCAAATAGTTTGATCTTGGTCCAATCTTTTGGTTTCGATAATTACATACGAGCTAAGAAAGAGTATAATTTGACCAATAACTTCAAGTTGACATTGTCAGATTTTGGAGCGGTTCTGTGACCACTTCTTTCGTGTTGTTTAACAAAATGATCTCTACCCATTTTATCTGTTTGAACTTATTAAATGAGTTAAAGGAATAAACGTCAAACTGAAAAGTTCAAATTTTTTTTAGCAGAGCGGATGATGAAAAAAATTGCATAGAAAAAATAAGGGCGCATATGTAATCACGTTATTATCACGTTACAGTTCTGGGCTATTATTCTTAACAAAAGTTTTGAAAAAAAAAACATTGTTTTTGGGGATTGTTTCTGGCCGTTAATCCTATTTATTTTAGTTATTTCGCCATAGCAAGAGGAGCTCGATGATACTGTAGACTGCCATAACACTTTTGATACCAGGGATACTATGTATTTTTTTTTGACGGTTGCCAAAAATTTTTGGACCTCAAAAGCTTTTCCTGCGTGGGTTTTCTTATTTTGAATCAATAATCCAGGAATTAGTTGCATCCATGACATTTTGCAAACAGAAATAGCAAACAAATTTAGCCTGTTAAACAAATTCTTTTTTCAATAATCTACATAGTCCTACATGGAGAGCATGCTATTATATAATTGTGCTACGCTGTTGTCTTTGGGTATTGATATTTTTAACCATGCAAGTATTATTTACTCAACGTGTGATTTGAGCTTGCAATACAATAGGCACCGATTTTATTTGAGCAAAAACTTATCTCTTCAAAGAACTACAACTTGATCGTTCATTTTTGTAATATTGTATATGTACAAGAATAGTGCGAGAGTGGATTTTATCACAGTTCATTTGAAAATTTAAATAGTTAGCATGCCTCAAAACAATAAGTTTGAAGTTGTGAAATGGTCAATTATCACACGAACAAAGAGAAGAATGATCAATTGAATCAAGGGAAGTTGTGTCACCGTTAAAATCATTGTGGTATTGAAAAAGTTGTTGAATTTTTTTTTTTAACGCCCCGAATTATACTCATAAATATTCACACACATTGGATGGCGACAGTAGAAACAGACTAAGAATTCCTCATCATCGTCATCATAGTTATTGTAGTTACCACATTCACAACACCTCCACCAATATTGATATGGTTCACATTCGTTCATTCTGATATTAACAAGCACAAATTTCTCATAATAGTTGCCTGTGAAGTTTTTGCACATTATCCCTTCATTCGACGAAGACCTAAGGGCTCAATAGCACTACAAAAATAAGTTGAAGATTTAAGCGTAAAATTAAAGAATTTTATAGAAACTTTAAGGATTAACCTAAATTCACTCATTGACAAGAACTGGAACAGAAAGGTTGCTGAAAGCGGTTATTTGAGACAAGCTGAAAAGCGTCCGTCAGGCCCATCACCCCTTTTCGCGAGCTTTCATCCAGTGTTCCTTTAATGATTATAGAATTTTCTAAGTTTTCTCATGTTGAACTGCAAAATGCAGGAAAATTGCGGGACGTTTTAGAGGAAACTGGGGTTACCCCGTCTTGGATGGGTCAACTCCTTTTCTGAAGCGATAATTCACCTTGTCTTCCTTACTAATGCCACCGCCATCCATCGTCACTCTTTCCATCTTACGTCTCTCGTCCTCCACGCCTCAGTAACGATGACGACCTCAGCTGCCACTACCAAGTATGTATTTTTGCTTTTTACTCAAAATTCGGGCCTTAATTGAAACATTTTTGTATTATTTTACTAACTGCTTTGTCTAGAATAACTGTTGATCTTGTGGCTGCTCAGTCACTTTCAAAAAGAGACGTCTTCAAGAATCCCGACCCTTTTGTTGTCTTGACCGTTGACGGTGCTCAAACAAAGACTTCCAAGGTTTGCAAAAAGACTCTTAATCCATATTGGCATGAATCATTCGATTTTGATGTCACTCCCGAATCAATTCTTCTGGCTCAAGTCTTTGATAATAAAAAATTCAAAAAAAGAGATCAAGGGTTTTTGGGGGTTGTCAACATTCGTATTTCAGATGTTCTCAATTTATATTCAGAAAGTTTTCAAGAAACGATCACAAAAAATCTTCAAAAGTCAAATGACACCTTATCAGTAACTGGTCGTTTGGTTCTCAAAATCTCCACTAAAACTCTGGGAACCACCACTACTAATACCACAGAAATTTCTTCTGCCAATAACAATCTAACTACCGATTCAATCAATACAAGTGGAGCTCAAACAAGTGCAAATTCCCAAACTCAACTCTCAACCACCAATGATAGATTATATTCTTCTTTTGAAGATCAACAAGGAAGACTACCAGCAGGTTGGGAAAGAAAAACTGATTCATATGGTAGACCATATTATGTTGATCACAATACAAAAACCACCACTTGGCAAAGACCTTCCATGAATGAAACTGAAGCCGATAGAGCCAGAGACCGTGCTACTCAACTCGAAGCAGAACGTCGTCAACATTTCAATAGAACCTTGCCTGGCGAAGAGGATCATTCCAACGTTCAAGTGAATACTGTTGATTCCACTCCGGCGACAAATGGGATTGCTGCCTTATCAATGTCTGACAATAATACTACTTCCACAGGAATTGGTGGTTTACCACCAGGATGGGAACGTCGTACAACTCCTGAAGGTAGATCTTACTATGTTGACCACAATACCAGAACAACAACGTGGGTTGATCCTAGAAGACAACAATATATTAGAACTTACGGTCCAACTCCAACTGTTCAACAACAACCAGTTTCCAAACTTGGTCCATTACCAAGTGGTTGGGAAATGAGATTGACTACTGCTCAAAGAGTTTATTTTGTTGATCATAATACTAAAACAACAACTTGGGATGATCCTCGTCTTCCATCATCATTAGATCAAAACGTTCCACAATACAAGCGTGATTTTAGAAGAAAACTTATTTATTTCAGATCACAACCAGGATTACGTGTCCAACCAGGAAATTGTCAAATCAAGGTCAGTAGAGATAACATTTTCCATGATACTTATCAAGAAGTGATGCGTCAAACCCCAGAAGAACTTAAAAAACGTTTAAATATTCGTTTCGAAGGTGAAGAAGGTTTGGATTATGGTGGGGTTTCTCGTGAATTTTTCTTCGAATTATCTCATCAAATGTTTGATCCTAAATACTGTTTGTTTGAATACTCTGCTCAAGATAATTATACTCTTCAAATCAGTCCAAATTCTGATGTTAATACGGAACATTTATCATATTTCAAATTCATTGGTCGTGTTGTTGGTCTTGCGGTTTTCCATAGAAGATTTTTGGATATGTATTTCACTTCAAGTATGTACAAGCTTATGTTACTAAAAAAAATTACTTTAAGAGATTTGGAATCAATTGATAGTGAGTATTATAATTCTTTAAGTTGGATGCTTGAAAATGATATTGAAGGGGTTATTGAGGAAACTTTTAGTGTTGAAATTGAAAGATTTGGTGCTCAAGAAATTATTGATCTTAAGCCAAATGGTAGAAATGTTCCAGTTACAAATGAAAATAAAAAAGAATATGTTGAACTTGTTACAGAATTTAGAATTTATAAAAGAGTTGAACCACAATTCCATGCGTTTATGTCTGGATTCAATGAACTTATTCCTAATGATCTTGTTAATGTATTTGATGAAAAAGAACTTGAACTTTTAATTGGTGGTCTCAATGAAATTGATGTTGAAGATTGGAAAAAACATACTGATTATCGTGGATATCAAGAATCTGATCAAACTATCAAATGGTTTTGGGAAGTTATCAGTGAATGGGACAATGAGAAACGTGCTAGACTTCTCCAATTTAGTACTGGTACTTCCCGTATTCCAGTTAATGGTTTCAAAGATTTGCAAGGTTCTGATGGTCCAAGACGTTTTACTATTGAAAAAGCCGGTGATCCAGGACAATTACCAAAATCCCATACCTGTTTTAATAGAGTTGATCTTCCACCGTACACTGCTAAAGAAAGCTTGTTACAAAAACTTTCTATGGCAGTTGAGGAAACCCTAGGTTTTGGTCAAGAATGAACTTTTTTCATGATTTTTTTTTCCTACTTTATCTCGCAGTTAATTAATAAAACTCTTTTTTTCTTTTCCTTTTTTCTATTCTCCTGTTCATTTTTGTTATCGCCATTATTTTACTTAAGGTTTTCATCCATCATTATTTTTGCAATTTGTAGTTGTTTTTATGTTTTTTGTTCAATTTACTTTAAAATTTCATTGAAAAAATAAAGTGAAAAAAGTTCTTTAATATTTCGAAAAAAGATCAAACTTTTTCTCTTGTTTTTAAGTTGTAGTTGATGCAATGACGATAAAGATTTCATTTACAATCTAAAATATTTTTTTGCTTACAATAAACATAATATTATTTTTCTTCTTTACATGTAACTTTGGTAAATTTGAACTTTTTGTGTATTCATTATTTGTTATTCAGAAATTAAACAAATCATTTAGTTCCTCTAAAACGTTAGCGCTTGAAGTCGGATTGGTTGCATTATTTGTGGTTGGTTCATTAGCAATATTTTGAGAAGCATCTTCAAAATCATCATCAAAATCTAAAAGATTTTCAGATTTAACAGCATTGTTAACAATCTCATTCTTTGCAATTTGTTGTAACTCATCAATGTTTTTATTAGAAATGTTATAATAACTGTTTTTGTTACTTTGAACTTTATGATAATTGGCTAAGAATTGAGAGGCTGGTTCATGATAAACGGAACTTAAAGTACCCAATTCTGAAATTAATTCTTCAACTTTATCAAAAGGAAGCTTTGGAATTGTTGACTCAATAATAGGTAATTGCTTTACAACAATGTTACTGATTATTGTATTATTACTGGATAATAATCTCCAGTAAAGATACGCCCTATCTCTAATATCAGGGTTATCCGATTTCTCAGTACAAATAGTTAAAGTTTTTTGTAAATAATTTTGAGTAGTTGATGATGGGCGAACAATATTAATTCTAACAATTGTAATTAACAATTGTAACTGAACAGTATACTCATCTTCACTGTTAAAATAATTTTCTAGTATATCATCTTGATAGAAATTATTCAAGACTGCTTCTAAATCAACACCAAAATTATTTGGATATTCACCCAATAACCAAACGAAATTGGCAACCGCGTTTGAGTCATCTAGTTGAGTATAATTTTGTAATAAAACAGGAATGATTTGACCTAAAAATCTAGAATTTTTAGGGAATTTTCTAAGAAGATCTTTAAGAACCATCGTAACATCATTTAAAACGTATTCTTTTCTAGTATTAATTAATTCAATTAAAATTTCAATAGCCCTAACCGTAGCGGTTTCACCTAATTTGATTGCAACTTGACCAATAGCTTTAACAGAGCATTTAACAAATTCTGTATCAATTTCCATAGAATATTCTTTTAATTCATTTAATAGAATTTTGTAATTTTGTATATTTGCTAATCTAACCATGATTTCAATTTTTTCTAATTTCAAATATAGTGGATCGTTATATTTAATGTAAAAAATTCTCAATTCTCGAGATAATAAATCTGGATATTTCTCGAGAATAATTCTGATATTTCTTAAACTAATAAATTGAATTTCTGGAGAACTAGAAATTAAAGAAATCAATGGAGCTGATAATTTCTTAAGAGTAGTTTGATAACTTGCACCATCTAACTTTTCAATATGACTGAGGATTGTTTTAATAGAGGTAAGAACGACAGAAGGATTCGCATGTTGTAGTTGGGGCACAACTCTTTCAATAATATGTGAAGCTTCAGTAGAGTTCGTAGAATTATAATCAGATAATGCTGTTAAAATAGTGATTCTACCCCATTCTGTACATTCATTAAGAGCCAATAGGATTTTTTTTAATAAAACACTATCTATTTTTAAGGCATTTGCAGACGGATCCATTTGATTGATTTCGCTGAGAGCATTGATAGCATTTGAAACAACAGCTGGATTCGAGTCATCGATAAGTTTCTTGAGTTGATCCAAAAACCCTTGTTCAATACACATTTCACGATTCAAATCATATAATTTGGCCACACAAATTGCAGCAGTTTTTCTAACATATGGATTATCATCAGTCAAAGTTCTTTTGAGAGGAATGGCCATATAATCAACCATCTTATTGACACGGATACAACCCATGGTTCTAATGGCCAAAGCTCTAACCAATGGATTTGGATCTTCGGTATCTTGAACAAAAGTATTAACAGCCAAAATACATAACTCAGGATTGGTTTTAGCATAATTCATAAGATAAAGGTAAACCAATTTTTTTTGTTCCAAATCTCTAGTAGCAATGTTCTTCAAAACATCTGGAAATAAAGCACTGACATCTTTACCAACAGTCATGGCTTTGATTACTCTTTTAATACCTTCTTTTCGATCATCTGGATATTGAGACACAAGCGAAGATTTCAACTCAAAGGTTTCACCCTTCTTAGGTCCATTAAACAAAGAACGAATAGCACGTTGAACGGACATTTTCTAACAAAGATTCTGCTAGAGATGTCTGAATATAATGATGTGGTAATTTGCAATGTTTTTGTTTATGAATTTTTTGGGATTTTATGATTTTATGAAAAAGGCCAGCGATTCCGCTCGGGTAACACCAGAAACTCTTTTGTAAAACAGACAAATTGCCCAATTATAGTATAGAACCCGCGATGAAGAGATGATAATCGACAAGAAAACGGTATTAAGTGAATAAAAAATTGTTTTTGATTGAGAATTGAGGACAGGAAGGTGAGGTTTGCGGTGCAGGAACAAAAAAAAAAAAAATTTAGCTATTGATATCACTATAGTGAATACATCATTCCTGAAATTTTATTTTTGAAGTGAAGTTGAATTGAAATTAAAAAGTATTTGTTGTTAACACAACCTTTGTTCAGAAAAGAAATTTAAGCTTCTGTCAAGGTTAACAAATTATATCGAGAAAAAATCATACAGCAATTTTCTTGACCTACTCTACCGTTTTGATTACTTTTTCCACTTCAACTTGTAATTTTCGCTTGTCTCATATATAAATATTACTTCCTTGTTATCGAATATATTACTTTAGAGGAAAAGAAAGAAGAAAGTTGAAGAAACTAAACTGACGTCCGGATGTGATATGGTGTATGGATGGAAAGTGAAAGAATAAAAATTTAAACTTGAGCTTACCATTATATTAAGCTATAGACCAGAACAAGAATAATGTTTGCCAGGGTACTTAGAAGTGCGAAACTTTTAAGGATAGTTCTTCCGAAGGTCAAACCCGTTTTTCAAACAAGATTATTGCAACACTCAAAGCTACTTTACAATAATGAACTAAATGGTACTTCAAACTTAACTAAAACTGAAAGTTCTACCGTTGAAGAAGTGGTTAAAAGACCTATTGAAAAAAAACCCCAAACGGAAGGCAAATCACCTTTGAGGATTGCCTATTTTGGCTCTGATGATTTCAGTATCAACGCCCTCCGTCATCTTCTTCCTTTAAGAGATGAAGGAGAGATTTCCATTGATATTTTTACCAGAGTTCCAAAGGCTGTTGGACGAGGCCTTGCTGTAATTAAAACATCATTATTGGATGACTTTGCAACAATGAATGGTTTAAATCTTGAACATGTTGACAATGGTTTTCAACTTATGAAAGTGGTAAAGAAAAAACAACTTGAATATGATCTTGCAATTGCTGTCAGTTATGGAGCCAAAATTCCTGAAAAATTTATTAATGAATTGCAATATGGAGGCTTGAACGTCCATCCTTCTCTATTGCCGAAATACAAAGGTTCTAGTCCAATTTTTGCCGCTTTGATGAACGATGATAAATATACAGGGGTTACGGTCCAAACTTTACATCCAACTAAATTTGATGCAGGTGATATTGTTACTCAATCAGAAGAAATCCCAATCTTCATAGATATTGGGATGAGAGCTATTATTGCATCATTAGCCAGAAAAGGTGGAGAAATGTTGTTGGATATTATCAAAAATGAAAAATATAAAAAGGAGTATTATTTAAGTGAAGAGAATATCAAATCAATTAGACCATATGAACCAAGCTGGACTACTAAAGTTGACGCATCTCAAAAACAAATTAAATGGGACGAAATGACTGCTACTCAAGTTTTAAGGCATCAAGAAATTTTTGGCCCGAAAACTTATACCTTTTTGAATTGTCACCCAAAAATTAAACCTACTAAAAAGTGTAAAAATCCAATCGATGAGCCACATTGGAAAAGGGTGATCATTGGAAAGTTACAACCTTTTAGAAAAGGTGATCATATTGACAGTTTGCAAGTTCCCGGTGATTATCAAATTGACCAAAATAGGATGAATATCTTATGCAAAGATAATACAATTATTACTTGTTTAAGATGCCAATTTGAGTGTTTTGGTAAAGAAGAGGTTTTGAAATTTGAAAAGAAGGCTGGAAAACGTCGTGGGCAAATGAATTATTTGAAAAGATTTGAATATGTGGATATGAAGGAGTTGGACGAGCAGCGAAAAAGGTTGAAAATCAAGTATTTCAAATTTGCATGATCTTGTAAATATAGTGTTTGAATAAAAAAACGAAAATTGTGAATATTGGAAATCATAATGAATATATGACATTGGATTTTTACAAATCTATGGATTTGAAACTTTGTAAAATTTGAGATGTCACATTTTGACGGGTTGGTGCAAGGATGCGAAAGTTTTGGCATCTTTTGAAATCTCATTGACCAAATATTCTTTATCTTGGTGATGGATATAACGGATGACTACTCTACTTGGCACCTCACTCGAAGCATTTTTGAAAGTTTAGGGTGGACTCTAATTGAAAATCCTTATCATTGGGTGTTAATAAAATTACAAAAAATTGATCAACTTATACTGCCCTGGTTTATCAGTTTCAAGTGTTGCACTCCATTCCGGGCTTTCTGAAATGGAGGATGTGAGATTTATGGTTAAACAGTTTGAATCATTGTAACTACTTTCGTTGATGAAATTAAGGTTTGGTGCTTTGAATTGATTTTAAATCCATTATAATATTTGGTATCATTCATTCTGATAGTTATTAGACTTTATTCAAACTGACTAACAAGAACTATTCAAACCTTTAATCATATAGTACTTATTGCAAACAGAAATAATACAGGGGTTTAGAGAAAGAAATTTTTTATGGTATGTATTCCCACAGGATAGTGGGAGAGTTTAAGAGATTTTTTTTTTTCTGAGGCTTGAGCTGTGTTGTAGTGTTAGATATATGAACTGAACAGAAAATTACTATGTCTCGCATATTCGAAAAATCAACAATATCTAAACCATAGAAAAGTTTTGATCCTGTCGTATTGTGTGATCATGAATTAAGTTAACCTGCCCCAATCATCATGAACCAATACAACAGTGAGTAGAGCCAATGTCTTGAGGGTTGGCGGAGTAATTTGAATACGATGTTGAAGTTGACGAGATCGACTGTGTAAGTCGGATAATTTAGCTATAATTTTTCCTGCAGCATAGACGTCTATTGTCTCTAAACTCCTATAATATGATAGTTTATGTTGGACCGAGATCAAAAACTACCTTGATCAATCGGTGCTAACAAACCTAACTGCTAGTATTAGTGAGTAGTGACCACTGACCACAGACCCTTGGGTAACTTTCAAGGTGAATATTGTAATTTTGAAGTGGATATACATGATGTATCACATGATCTATTTACTGACACAGGAAGCGCACCTTAAGGTATACTATACATTACAAGTTAGTGATTTCAAATAGCAAGGTAGTAAGTTAATTTCTATAAAAATGTACTCTACACAAACTACAGGGAGTTCTTCCCTACTTATACACATACAAAGCTTCTATGGCTTACATGAACTTCTCATATAATACAACCTCATAGAGTGTTGCAAAATTTTCTGTCATCTCATGTGAGCTTGGTTGAACTTCCACATCATCTGACATCCCACAGTATGTATTACATGTCACAACATTTGACGTCTTAGATGTGTTTCTATCTAGCATTCGATTGGACTATTTCATTCTCGCTTAACCGTCCCGTCCACCATCCATACTTTTCCTAAACACTTTCAACGTTGAACAAAAACGAAACCACACCATAACAACGCTATAAGGCTAAGCTTAGGCTGTTGTTGGATAGATGGAGCAGAGGTAATTTGCCTGGAAGCGTACACAGTTTGGAACCTAGACAGCAGTCTGAAGCATGACGTGTAATTATTCAAACAGTAAATAAATGAATACTGTTTGAACAAGCAAACCAAAGATCTCGCTTATAGCTAACTAAAGGCGCCAAAACCTCCACGACTCTAGTATTAGACCACCACCACTGGCTGCGGGGGGAGCTTTAGCGGAGTGGAAGTGTCTGAGAGTTACATTTGGATTGACAGGAACAGAGTGAAAATTAGTCTGAAGGATGAACGGGGTAGGCGCACGCTTATTGTTAGTTCTCTGTCAAGTGAGTGCCTTTGAACTGGCTTCGCTTTTTCCAAATAACATTTTTGTGAACTAACAGGCCTAACGACAAACAGTAACATTGAGCGAGAGAGGGGTAAGCGATTGATTGCATAAGTCTACAGCCAATGTCCAGCAGAGATTCACTGATCAACAGATTCATCTAACCAGAATCGGATTTAACCGATGATCGAGTCTCATGAAGTCTGATTGAGTTCATGATCGTCGACGCTACTTAATTCTGTCTACAGTCTATACCATCAACAAACAACTAATAATAAACATCAAATTAACAAACGTGACTGGATATACACATGTATTCCAACTGTAAATCAAACTTTTAAAACAGCATCTTCTTTTGTATGACTGACTTTGTCAATCTCTTCTAAAACATATTCATCATTTCCACTAGATAAGGCAACCTCCGCAATTGTTCCTACACCAAATTCATTGGTCTTATGTACAATATCCCATTCTTCTAAATCTGCACTCTTCACTTTAACAACTTTTTTACCCAATTCACCATTTTGTAATTTATAAATCAATTCACGATGTTGATAGTCTCTTAATCTTGGTAACACAAATCTCCAAACAACATAATAACCAACACATGCAAGCAACAATCCAATGGTTACTAATGGATAAGTTGCATAGAAAAATGTCACATCTGAACCGATTAATGTTCCATTGGCAGGTGGAACAAAAGCCATGATAATAACCATTAGTTGAAACAATAATGTAACAACAAGTGCAACAGTTGGAACTTTGAAATTTTTACCATCATCAATCCCAGCTGCTTTTCTGGCTTTTCTTAATTTGAACAAACCAACAATCAAAGCAAATGAAAAAATATAGCCTTGATAACTTCCAAGATCAACAATAAAATTGAAGGCAGAACCAGCTGGAGGACCAACAATCATGATTAAATTAACCAACCATGTGATGAAAACTGGACCAGCTGGAGTGCCAAAAGGTTTAGTTTGTGACCAAAATTTAGGAAACGGTAAAACACCTTGTCTACCACATTCTCTTAATGATCTTGAATGAGAAACAACAGCAGTGATTAAATGTCCAAAAGCGGATAATGCAACAAGGACACTTAAAGCTTTTGTTGCAGCTTTTGTTTCAAATGCATTTTCAAACAATAAAGAAGCAACACTGTTACCAGAAGTTTTGATCTCTTTAACAGAAGCAGCAGCAAAATATGCAGTGATGATCAAAATGTAAAGAATATAAATAACAAACATTGAGAGTGGTACATATTTCTTATAAGATGCAACATGAGAAGAATCAGCACCACCTCTTTTTCTGGCATGTTCAGCAACAACACCAAAAGCATATCCATAACCACCATATGAAAAAGTAGTATTGATAATTGCAGTAGCAATATCATTACCACTAGTTGTTGTACCTTCCCAAACATTATGGAAATTTTGACGTGGATTTTCCACTTTAGTAGCTCCACTCAAAATAACCCAACCCAAGATGACCATAAATAACAAATGAATAATTTTAACATAACCAAGAAATGCTTGTATTCTTAAAGCCCACTTAGTGTTAACTAAAACTAAAAGACAAGCAGCAGTTAAAGCAGCAATCGAAACACCTCTGTAATTCCAAGTACCAATTTCAACATCAGCAGCAACGAGAATATATCTACCAAAAGCTAGAGCAGAACTTGTTGTGAACGATAAAACAACATTAACAGCAGCAAAAGTTGTTGGAACAAGGAATTTTGGTTTTGGGAAAGCCTGTTCCAAATATGCAACATCCCCACCATTTCTATTGAAGAAGTATCCAGCATATTCGATATAAACAAGACAGTTAAAAAGTGAGATGAACCATGTCAATAACCATAAAACGTATGATGCACCTATTGAACCCATGGATTTCAAAATTGTTCCTGGAGTGGTGAAGATACCAGTACCAACGACACCATGTAGCACTAAGAACACAACAGTTAAAGCATTAACGTTATAACCCAAAGGATTTTCTTTCTCTAATGGAGCTGCATTTTTGTTTAAATCAAGTTCAGAATCAGATGAAAAGTTTTCATCTTCGTTGATTTCCACTATATGATTGTCTTTCTCATCAGAGGTATTGTTACCATAGCCACTCTTGAGTCTGTTAAACAAAGTTGACATTTTTATAAGTATCACTGGCTAATCGATCGTTCTGTTGACAATTAAGTGAAAAGCGAAGGTATTAAAGGGAAGCTTCAACTATATAAATAGTCAGAAGAGTGGTTTATTTATTAGCAGCCGATGAGCCATCCATCTAAAAGACTGCTCAAAGTGTTATATGGTGCTAATTTCCAAGACTCCACAGCTGTGTAACACAATTAATCTACCACACATAAGCAACCACAATCACAGTTTTCTAATTACTAAGCACTGTGAAAAATGTACACAGTGGAATTAGCAAAAATTAATTTGGCAGATAGGAAACGGCATCAATTTGAAGGATAAGAAGAACCCTCTTATCACTCCACTATTGTTCCATCAACAATTTAAATACCGACAACTCATTTTCGAATAAATCATGTATCAAGAAAAGGAAAACCGCCCCGTTTCTGGGTTGGTGAAAAACCTTTATATATAAGAGATTAAAAATTGAAAGTAAGATGGCTAAAAAAAAAGTAAGAAGTTAAAAAAAATAAGATAAGTTTGAATATTGTAGTAAGGTTGTAGATCATTTAAATCTAAGCAGTTAAATAGGGTAGCCGTAAAAAGTGTGTAACAATATTTTCTGAGTAAAATTTCACTTATTTATAAGTAAATAATAATTTATCAACTACATAAACCGCTTTTTCTCTATAAATTCATTTTTAACAAATGCATCTTCTCGTCGTCGAGAGACAAAACTTAAACCTCTTCATAGATGATCGAATTTTCTAGGATAAGATAACGATGATGAATTCTGATGAACTAGATTGTTTTTGATGAACTTAAGAAATGAGTCCAAGGAAATGAATTCAACTTCTAAGAATTCTTGGATCTATTTTGTACTTTTGCAACTTTGAAAAACATGATGAAAAAGAGAAGTGGTAAAAGTAGAATCATTATTTTGAAGGGGTGAGTCACAAAAAGGACATTTCAGAGACGTTTTTGAAACCTAAATTGAAAGTAGTAACAACAAGAAAGGAATAAATATTAGATACCGATTCGGATTGAAGAAGATAAAAGTTTTCAGAATATTTCCAGAACGACTTCCAATTCTCAAGATTATCACAGCAGTTTTGGAAATAAGATCAATGATAGAGGAAGAGAAGAAAGCAGGATTGGCAAGCTTCATTCTTTTACCGGCATGTTTAAAAGCTCCAGAAGATAATGTTTCTCCAGTTTTTATTGTCATAGTGAAAATAAAGGATCATTTAGTGGAGCTGAATATTCGCACTTATGTTAATTCTTTTATATGAAATAATCTAATTGAAGTGGGATTGGTATAGTTGATTGAAGAAAACCACTCTTCTAGCCATTTTTTTTCATGAGGAGCAAATAAAGGAAGCTTGAGCAAATGTTCTAACAATTTGCTTTGAAGTAATAAATTTTGAAATCCTATTGTTATAGTATTTGATTGTAGAAAATATTTTGATAAATCTAATTTTGAAGTTGGAATAATAAAAGCATCAAGTGAAGTTAGTGAGAACTTACCAAAGGATGTGAGTATGTAGTCCTTTAAATTGATCTGATATTCATAAAAGTCCATATTCCCCGTGTTCAGGTGATTTTCTTAATTTTCATCAGAATTTTTCATTAGAAACTGTAATATTTGGTCCAGATTTTTTTTTGGCTGAAGATAAGAAAATCGCAGATAAACAAAAGAATTTGAAACTGCAACTATTTGGGCTGCTGATGAATTTAAGATATTTGAACCACGTAAGTTTTAGTAAGTGCATTAGAATTTTGATTCCAGTTAACAGATTTGGTATCAATTCCCAAAAATTTTAAGTCTTCTAAAGGAGCCCATGTAGCAAAATCTAAAGTATGAAGTTTGAAATACCGTTCTTATCTTGGTTGATAAGATTGATTGATAAAAATTGATTTATTGTGATTAGTAATTGCTCCAGAAAAATCTCAATATTATCTTAAGATGGAATTGATAGCAGTAAGATCCGGGTTATTGAAATAAGTTACCAAATTCTCCTCAAAAGCAGAAAATCTAATGGTTTGAGGGTGCCATTTAAGATCACCTAATTTAATATAATCAGTAACCAGAGCAGGGAGCAATGTGGATGGAATGGCAATACCATTAATTTGTTAATAGGGTTACAACTGGTATATTGAGAAAATATGTTTGGCTATGTTAAATGAATTGAAACTTATAAAGATATGTGAGGGACAAGACTAATACACAAAAGTGTTTATGATGGTATAAGGAAAAACAAGAATGATAAGAATAATATTCATAATGATATGAAAAATATATCCGGGTTGGGTTGGGTTGGGTTGGGTGGGTGGGTT
>JBAKFZ010000073.1:0-54975 GCA_037355385.1 Saccharomycopsis sp. FM-2023a
TGATAACATCTGAATTAGTACCTGAACCATCGTTTCCTAAGACTTTGACAGCAACAAGCTTGGTTTTTTTAGCAACACCATAAGTTTTACCCCCAATGGTACCTGCACAATGAGTACCATGACCAACGCCATCTTGTTGACCATCAGTTGGGAAAACCTTACCCCAACTTGCACGACCTTCAAAGTCTTCATGTTCCGCGTTAATACCAGTATCAATAATGTAAGCAGTGACACCTTCACCGGCAGCTTCGTCATATAAGTAAGAGCCAGCGGTAGCACCATCAACTGTTTTTTGAGAAGAGATTCTAGAAAGACCCCATGGAGCATCTTTTTGAGTAGTAGCATCGTATGCATGGACAATAGCATCCTGTTCAATGTAAGCAACTCCATCATGGTTAGATAATTCTTTAATGCTGTTTTCAGTTAAGAAACCAGTGAAACCTTTGAAATCTTCAGAGATGTTGAAATCAAATAAGTTATCAATAGAAAATTTTTTATTACCAACAGTTTGAGATTGTCTGACTAAATTCTTAGCAACACTGATTTTGTCTTCAGAGGTATCACTTTTCATAACGACAATATATTTGTCTTGAATACCATTGCCAGTAGTAGCCATTCTAACTTTTGGAATTTCAACTTCTCTAGCTTTTAAAGAGGTAGCAAATTCAGCTTGAGTAGAATCAACTGATGGAATGACCATACCTTGAGCAACGGTGGCAATAGCAATAGAGCTTAAAAGAGCGAAAGAAAGTTTCATTTTGAATGACTGATAAATGATTGTAAATTGAATGGTGATAAAGAAAAAGCTTAAACATCTTTCCCAGTTTAACAGATCGAAGTCTCTATTTATAATATTTTCTGGAAGAGGTATATTGAGCTGGATATATATTTGTTAAATTTGTTAGATCCCTTTGAAAAGTCTTGGTCGCCTTTCAATTGTATAATCACAAAATCATTATATGCCATATCTTCAGCCATAATGAGAAACTAATTTTCAGATAAAAAAATTCAACAAGAGAAGTTGATGAAGCCCTAGTTTTTGACAATAAATACAGTTAATGATACTGCTCTACACTGACTGTGACGAAATTCAGTGGCTGTTGTCGGAGAGTGTGGAGTTTAATAATAAAGTTTTTGACAGTTTTGGTGGTGGTTTGGTGCATGCCCTGCAGAGCATGCATACCATCAATTTTCAACATGATGCCTCACGCTAAAACAAAAACCCAACCATAAAATAAAATTGAAAATTGACAATAAGTATCCATATATTTTGTCTTGGTAATTCACAACCAAATAGGGCAAAAGGTCTTGGTAAAATACTATTTTGGACAGCCAATCATTTAATTACATTTGGAGAATCAACACAAAAAGTATCAAAAACGATTGCTTATATATTATATTAAAACTAAACTAGGAACTGGGAACAAAGGCTCTAAGGCCAAAAATAAATCTATACTGCCTCAAAATGATATGATTATAGAGTTTCCAACTTCTTCTTTAATCTTTCTTCCTTTTGACTTCTTCTTCTAGTTAATTCCGCAGGACTTGGGGGAATAGCTTCATTTTCCAAATCAGCTTTCTTGGCATCTTCAAAAGAATGAATAGTACTTTTCAAGCCTTCAGGGCCATTGAGTAAAGTACCTTTGGGTAATATTCCACCAGATAATGATTTCAATTGTTCAACATTTTCTGACTCTTCACGCAAAACTTGATACATTCTAGAAACTCTACCAATGGCAAGAATTTTCTTACGCAAAGCTTCTTTTCTAGCAGCCAAATCTTCATCAAGACCAGGGAATTGTGGAGAGATTCTTGTATCAACAGGACTGGTAGGTGCAGATGGAACTTCATCAAATGTTTTAGCAGGTTGAACAGCAAGCGGAGTATCTTCAACTAATTCCTCTTCAGAACAAATATTTAAGATGGAAACCAACATATCAGTGACTTTCTCACCAACAAAAGGCAAAGACCAAGTGAAAACATCCATGAAGTTAGGTAACCAATAAGGATGAGGAGCACTATTGAATTGTCTGATATTCATAACATTATTTTCATATTTTAAAACAGCAGCTTTATTGCCATAACTATCAAGATAATTCGGAGCACTAAACATGGTCAAAACAGAAATAAATTGGACATTTGGAGTTCTTTTATACATTTTATAACCCATATCTTGAGCTTCATGAGCCCTAATGACACATAATAGATTGTTTCTTTGCAAAAATGTACAAGCAGCTTTATAAGTGAAGGCATATGAACAACCTCTAAGACTATTTGGAACAAAATGGTTATCATTTGTATCATCATCATAATTTTCAATAGGATCAGCCCATAATAAATCACACATTAAACCTCTTGTGGGTGGTTCCCGGAATCTATTGAGTCTTTTCAAATCATCTATTGTTTTTAGTTCGGGACTCAAACCACCATGAACACAAAAGAATTGCTTATTCATGATAGCCGCTAATGGTAAAGCATTGAAAGAACTCAAAGCAGCTTCATAAACTTCACTATTATATTTATGCAAACATTCCATCTTGAATGTAAAATAATCAGTTAAATGTCTGCACTCATGATTTCCTCTCAACATCCAAAGAGTTCCGTGATAGTTTAACTTTAAACTGTATAAATATAATAGACATTCAATTGAATAACATCCTCTATCAACGTAATCTCCTAAAAATAAATAAGAAGTATTTTTTGGATCACCACCAACTTCGAATAATCTCATCAAATCATAATATTGACCATGAATATCTCCACAAACAGTGACAGGAGCTGGTACTGTTAATAACGTTGGCTCCGACTTCAATAATTCTGTAGCATCCTTTAGGATTCTCAATACTTGATGATCATGTAATCTACCTTCATGAAAGAAATGGTTTTTTAAAAATTCATGATTTGGTTTACCATTAGGTAAAAATACTTCTTCATCAGTTGGTTTTCTAGCGATTGGAGGAGGAACGGACTTATTCACTCTTTCATTGGTCTTGACACTACGATTTTCAAGAACGAAAGTTGTATAATCTTTTTGAGCAACTCCAGCTCCTTTATTTTTGATGACTCGCAATGCATTGTCAATTTTTTCACTGTTATCTTTAGCAACGGTTGACATTGTAAGAAGTTTGATTGAGAGTCCCAGATGATTAATAAAACGTGTTCAAAGGAAATATTGGTTTCAATTCTGGTTTGGAGAATTTGATGAGGTGGTCTTGTGGCCAAAACTGAATTCAGATCTGTGGTTTTCGGTCCAAATTAAAAGATAAAATCAATCTCTTTAACACTGTTTATGAATACCTATGTTTTTCCAAACTATTTTCAGTTTTCTTAGCAGATTTTTCCACACAGATCTTGGGTTTTGATTTCTTGAGTTCTGACTGAAAGCCAGAATCAAATGAGAAAATTTGTTTTTGTCATCTGTCCGTATCTCTTTCCCACTATTTGCTATCCGCTCCGCGGCCGCCTCGCGGAGTTTCACCGGCATGTAAAGCGCGGAATTTTTTTCATTTTGGCAGCGATGAGTTGAAAAGTTTTACTGATTTTTTGTCTGCAACAAATCAACTACAAAAACAATCTGAGACTAGGAGATGAGTATTGACTATACTGAATATGTGGAGGCACCAGAAGGCTTGAACAACCTTCAGTTTCCAGATGAAAAACAACAAGCTACTTTTGAACTCGGAGTTTCAATGGTGATCCACAGTTGGGACGATTTAAAAACTGCAGTTGATAATCAATGGGGAGGTCCAAATAGTGATGAAAAAAGAGATTGGATCACTAGTATTGTTGTTGAATTATTCACTAAAGAACGTATTGTTGATGTATCTTTAATTGAAGAAACTTTACTATATGTTATGGTTGATGAATTTGAAGTTGAAATCGATGACGATTCTGCTTTGATTATTGGTAAAAGAGTCATGGATGTTTATAAAGATTGTAAAGAGGGCAAGTTTGACGGGATCAAAGAAATGTATGCTAAATGGCAAGTCAAACAACAGCAGAATAATGTTGTTATTAATCGAGTTGTTGTTCAAGAAGATCCAGAAAATCCTGATCTTAGTGATGATGAAAAAGTTGATGAAGAGATCCCAGCATTAGTCCATCCTAACAATGAAGATTTAGAAATGATCGATGTTGACGAAGAAACTCACCAACCAATTGTTGATGACGATGGTTTTGAATTGGTTCAAAAGAAAGGTAAAAGTAATAGACGCAGATAAATTATTAACTAGCATTTGAACGTTCCCATTTTCATTTAAAATTTTGATTTTCACTTTTTTGCTTTTATACAACCCTTCATTTTCTTGTTTTTTTGTTATAAGTTGTTCATGGCTAATTTTTGCTTTGTGTTCCCCTTGTGTATTTTTATAATTATTCAAAATCAGCAATATTTCTTCGATGTTATCAAAGAGATGACATGTAGAAACTGTTATTAAAGCTACATTAATCACAGCTACAAATTTTTTGAATAAATAGCACCATGTAAGGAAAAATAACTAAAACTTTATAAAAGAAAATCAATCAGAAACATAAAAAGAAATATAATACAGTTACACAAATTAAAAAAATATAAACAAATGAGATAAAAAAACATGCAAAATGGCAAAAACGATCAATTAAAATTCTTCTTCATCAAAGTCTTCACTAGAAAATTGATTAGGAATGATTTTTTTAGACATGTAAGGTCCATCTAATTCATAACCTAATTTGGCGTAATAATTTCTAACTCCAACACCAGAGATAACACTAAGTTTTTCTGACCCATGTTCTTCTCTAGCAATTCTCTCAGCTTCCTCCATTAATAAAGTACCAAAACCTTGATGTTGGAACTTTTTTGGATCACGAGAATGAACAGGAACAACTGATCCATAAACGTGTAATTCTCTAATAATAGAAGTTGGTTGCTCAGTAAATTCTTTTCTAAAAGTATATTTTTTTGAAGCTTTACGTAATCTTAATAACCCAATTAAAATATCTTGTTTTGGATCTTCATAACTCAAAAAAGTTTCCCAACCTCCATTGGCATAATAATCTCTTCTAATTAATTCAACTTGATCTGGTTGAACTTTATGATGAACTTCTTGAATACCAACTTCTCTAGTACGAATATCACGACAAGTAACCCCAAAATCTTTCATTCTAGTTAAAGCTAACTCACGAAGATTACCATTATCAACCCCTGAACTGACCAAAGGCATTGGAATATCTCTTTGAACTCTGTAAATTCTGGTCCATGGTGGAATAAGAGCCAAAATTCTTGCAACTAAATCAATTAATGCATTAGCATTATAAGATTTATATTTGCCACATTTCCATAATTCATATAACCCAGTACCTCTAATAACTAACGTTGGATAAATTTTTAAACCATCGGTTCTGAAATCAGGATTTTCAAAATATTCTTTAAATTGTTCTAAATCTCTCTCCATTCCAACATTTGGTAAATCAGGCATCATATGACTAACAATTTTATAGCCGGCATCTTTGGAAACTGCAAAAGTATGACAGACTGATTTAACAGTATGACCACGATTAGTATCTCTAGCAACATCTTCGTACACTGATTGGACTCCAATTTCTAATCTCGTACAACCATATTTTAACATATCAGATAAATGAGTTTCTGTACAATAATCAGGTCTGGTTTCAATGGTAATCCCCACACATTTAGTTAACGATTGTTGAGAATATTTGATGGCTTCATCTAAATTTAATCCAGTATAACCAGTTAAAGCATTATGTAAATTAGCAATAAAGTTTTCTCTATAGTCTATTGGTAAAGACATGAAAGTACCTCCCATAATAATATATTCAACTTTATCTATAGAATGCCCCAATTGTCTTAATTGTTCAATTCTACCTCTAGATTGTTCGTATGGATCATATCTTGCTCTAATGGCTCTCATCGATGTTGGTTCATAACCGGTATAAGATTGAGTAGAATACTCAAAATCGCTATCTGGGCCACCAGGACAATAAACACAAATATTCCCAGTATAAGCAATATGTGGACATCTATGTGGTTTACACATGACTGCAACAACTGCAATACCTGAAGCGGTTCTGACAGGTTTAGCCTTTAATTTTGGAATTAGGTATTTTTTATATTGATCGGGAATTGATGAAATAATATCCGTTAGTCTTGGTTGAGCTTTAAGTTTATATTTTTTTGAATATTTAATGATTAAGCCATTTAAATTGACATCTTTAGATGATTGTAAAGAATTGACCAACTCTAAGGATATGTCGGCACAAGTTTTGATGAAGCGTTCCTTTTCAGGAGCCAATTTTCCACCTACTTTGTTTCCTTTAGATTTCAATTGGTTAACCATGTTGAAATCAGTAACTGAAGTCTGAATCAATCAATCAGAATCCAAGAAAAAAAAATTTATCATCAAAAAAAAAAAAAAAAAAAAAATTTCGGAATCTCAACGCAGGGTGTTTTTGATCACGAGAGCAGTTTTTTAGGGGTGCACATCAAATTAAACCTCAACATTTACAAATTACTCATAAAATATGAACAAAAAATGACAAGTTTTACACGTTGTTCGATGAAAAAAAAAAATTGAGACAAAGAATTATGTATACGAGCAAAAATCACATTGTTTATATGAACATTTATAAATTAAATTTAGATAAGATTCTTAGAGGCTAAGTATTCACCAATTAAAACACCAGCACCCGCAGCACCAATGACAGTATTATGGGACAACAGCACCATCTTAACATCAAAGATTGGATCTTCTCTAATTCTACCAACAGAAACACTGTAACCATCACCTCTGTTTCTATCTAATCTTGGTTGAGGTCTGTCATTTTCTTCCAAGACAACTAAAGCATTCTTTGGAGCAGATGGACATCCAGCTTTATACGCATCACATTCGTATTCTCGAAGTGTTTGTTTGATTTCTTCAATAGATGGTGCTGGTCTATTTTTAAACTTTAAACTCATACAACCGGTGTGACCATCACTAACTGGAACTCGGGTACATTGGGCAGACACTTTTGTAACTTCATCAGATAAGTAATCAAACCCATCACCAAGCTTATTGATTGGAGCCAAAATCTTTTTTGTTTCCCATTCAATTTTTTCTTCTTCTCCACTAATAAATGGAACAATATTATCTAGGATATCAATACCTGGAATACCTGGAGAAAATCCAGCACCAGAGATGGCTTGCAAAGTAGTTACCATCACAGATTCAATTGGGCCGTATTTTTCAACCAAAGGTTTAAGAGGAGCGACAACTCCAGCAGTTGAGCAATTAGAGATACAAATAATAAACCCTGGTTTCTTTTCTCCAGCAGCCACAGCAGTTTTGACTCTTTGTTCAACTATATCAATATGATTGGTATTTACAATTGGAACAACCAATGGAACATCAGCATGACGACGATAGTTTTTGGCATTAGAAACCACAACCAAACCATTAGTGAAGAATTCTTTTTCAATTGGACCAGCAACATCAGCATCTAACCCACTGAAAACAATGTCACAATCTTTAAAATTTTCATAGGTACATTCCACCACTTCAATAGATTTAGCAGTTTCTGGTAATAAATCAGTTTGCTTCCAAGTAACAGCATCACTATATTTTTTCCCAGCACTTCTAGATGAAGCACCCAACTTATGAATTTCAAATTGTGGATGATTTCCTAACAAAAGGATGAATCTTTGACCAACACTTCCAGTGGCACCGAGAACACCGGCCTTCTTCTTAACAGGAATACCAGACATGATTATTTGGAAATATTGAGGAAAAAAACAGGGTCTACAAAAGTGGAATATCTCGAAGACCAATTTATTTTTGACTCACTCGTCCACGCCGGCAGATGCGGATACTGGGCGGGTGATATCCTAGTACGGCCGGACCTGGAACTTTCAGGCCTTTTTTTTGTTTACTTCAAGTTCAGAATTTAGTTATCTGTAGAAAGTATACTATTGGATCATCATTTCTGCTCCTTACAACCCACACTACCACACAATATCCGTTCTTTTAGAATATGTCCAGTACCGATTTCCTTACAAAGGGTATTGACCTTATCCGTGAAGCCGTGGAGGCTGATTCAGCTGCTAAATATGAGGAGGCGTACAAACTATATTATAACGGATTAGATTATCTAATGCTCGCCTTGAAATATGAAAAAAATGCCAAAACTAAAGAAATATTAAGAGAAAAATTCACAGAGTATCTCACACGGGCAGAAAAACTCAAAGACCATCTTGAAAAAGAAGAAAAATCAGCAGAATCAAATCCAAATTCAGGTTCAACAAAAGCAAAATCCTCTGGAGGTGATTCTAAAGATGGAGAAGATGATGAAACAAAGAAATTAAAAAGTGCATTAGCTGGGTCAATTTTAAGTGAAAAACCCAATGTTAAATGGGATGATGTTGCTGGTTTGGAACCTGCTAAAGAGTCATTAAAAGAAGCTGTGATTTTACCAGTCAAATTCCCACATTTATTTACTGGCAAACGTAAACCAATTAATGGGATCTTATTATTTGGTCCACCAGGAACTGGTAAATCTTACCTTGCTAAAGCAGTTGCTACTGAAGCCAACTCCACATTCTTTTCAGTTTCTTCTTCGGATTTGGTTTCTAAATGGATGGGTGAATCTGAAAGATTGGTTAAACAATTGTTCAAAATGGCAAGAGAAAATAAACCGTCCATTATTTTCATAGATGAAGTTGATGCTTTATGTGGACCAAGAGGAGAAGGAGAATCAGAAGCTTCTAGAAGAATTAAAACTGAATTATTAGTCCAAATGAATGGTGTTGGTAATGATGCTTCCGGGGTTCTCGTTTTAGGAGCAACAAATATCCCATGGCAATTAGATGCAGCCATTCGCCGTCGTTTTGAAAAAAGAATTTATATAGGATTGCCAGATTTACAATCCAGAGTTAGAATGTTTGAATTAAACGTTGGAAATACTCCATGTTCTTTGAGTAAAAACGATTATAAAGTATTAGCAGAAATGACTGATGGTTATTCAGGAAGTGATATTTCTGTTATTGTTCGTGATGCTTTAATGGAACCAATTAGAAAAATTCAATCAGCTACTCATTTTACATTAATAGATTGTCCTGACGGTAAACAAAGATACACTCCATGTTCTCCTGGTTCCCTTGATGCAGAAGAGAAAAATTGGATGGATATTGATTCTGATGAATTAAAGGAGCCAGAATTAACTTTAAAAGATTTTTTAAAGGCTGTTAAGACTGCTAGACCAACCGTTAATAAAGCAGATTTGGAAAAACAAGAAGAATTCACAAGAGATTTTGGTCAAGAAGGTAATTAGTTTAGTTTTACAATGGTTATAAAAGATTGGCTCCTACTCTTTGCTTGTTCAACTTTTCTTTTTTTATTATTTTTGTTTAGCACTACTCATAGTTATTTATAAATCAATAAAGCAAAATAAAACCCAGTTAACGATCTATCATTTGTAGTGTTAGAGTAACTTACATGAATAGTTTTTAAGAAATTAATCTATATTTAAAAACCTGTCTATATCTATCATAAACACGAATTAATGAATATAAACTGTAAATCTTTGACGATTTTTTCATGAAATGACAAGTAACAAAGAAACAACAAACACATAATAACAATTAATGATAGCAAAAATGAAATAAAAAATGAACTTTTTCTTTAATTGAAAAAGTTTGGTACCAATGGAAAATAGAAATGAGCAAAGAAGCAAGAATGGTAGAAATAATAATAGGATTTTAAAACCCATTTAACATCAATTAAAAAAAAATAAGAAGATTAAACTGATTCACCATTTGAACCATTTTTTTCTCTTTGTAAAGCGAGCTGTTGTTTTCTTTCTTTAGCCATTCTAACAGATTCTTTAATATTGAAACCATTAGTCAAGACTTTTTGAGTTTCTTCTAATTCTAATCCAGATAATTCAGGATACATAAAATAAGTCAAAATCCAAGAAATGAACATCAAACCAGCATAAAAGGCAAAAGTACCAGTAGGGGTAATGTTTTCCATCATTGTTAAGAAAGTGGCAGCAATGATTAAGGAACCAGCCCAGTTTACCCCTGTACAATAAGCACAACCAACACCCCTAACAGATTGTGGGAATAATTCGGATTGTTGCCATGGGACATTACCAATACCAATAGCGTAAGAAGCAGCAAATAAAATCATGGCCACAATAATAACAATACCCCAACCGGAGATTCCACTACCATCGGTATTAATAATAGCGTTATTATTGGAGAAATCAATATCTAAGAAATGGAAAGCGATGGAGCAGATAACTAAAGCGATAATTAGAACAGGTAAAGAGAACAAAAGCATTTTTCTTCTACCAACTCTATCAATAATAAAAAAAGCAGCAATGGTAAAAACAAAATTAGTCCCAGCAATGATGATGGAAACTGCAGTAGAGTCTTTAAAACCAACAGTTTGGAAAATAGTAGCTGAAAAATACATTAAAGAGTTCCAAGAGGAGAATTGTTGAATACCTTGCAAACCACAAGAGATTAAAAGAGCTCTGAAATTAGAGGGAACCCTGTGAATTTCAATAGTAGAATTAACAATTTTTTTGAAGAAATTGTCACCTGGGATTCCACTATTGATTGATTGAAGTTCAGCAATTTTAACGTCAATAAGAGATTCTTCAACTTGAGGATAAATTCTCATCAAGACTTCCTTAGCAACATCTGGTTTATTTTTTAGAAGATAAAATCTTGGAGTATCTGGTAAGAAAAAAAAAGAAATAAATTGAAGAACTGGTGGAATAATACTTAATCCAACAAGAATTCTCCAACCATTATTAATTTTATTAAGACCAGCACCAAGACCGTAAGCAATTAGTTGTCCACCAGTAATGCAAAGAACGTTAATGACAACCAATCTTCCTCTTAAGTTAGAAGGAGCCATTTCAGAAATGAATAAAGGAGCAGTTAATGATCCAATACCAACCCCGGTACCCATAACAAATCTTCCACCCATCATAACTCCAACAGAGTGGGAACCAGTTTGCATGGCACTACCAACTATAAATAAAACATTTGAGATCATAATAGCTGGTTTTCTACCAACATAATCCACAAAAACACCAGCCCAAATAGCACCAATTAAAGCACCGAGAGAAGTAGCAGAAGTAATTAATTCTTTTTGACCATAACTAAGAACATGACCATCTAAATCGTCACCAATAGCAACCAAGGCAGAGGAAATATAACCAGTGTCATAACCAAAAAGAAACCCGGAAATTGAAGCAACAAATGTAAGAAGAACAATAAACCATGACATGCCAGAATCACCAAAGGTCAAAAGCATTGAGTTATTGTCATGAATTTTAACTGCTGGACCTTTTTTGGTAGGTTTCTCCTCCAAAGTAGAACTATTGCTGGAGATTGCAGTTGAAGGAACCAGCTCTGGGACAAACTCCATTTCAGAAACTTCTTTTTTGATCTTAGAGTCGTCACTAAATGACATTTTGAATTTTGCTTAAGTTGAAAACTCCGAGGAATCGATTTTTTGAAAAATGACGATCAGGAACACAAGTAGTTTATAATAAGATAAAGTGCCACCACTTGTGAAAATTATAGATAGATAAGAAGGTTGAAGTGATGCTAGATGAATTTTTTGTTGGAATTGAAACACGATATGAAGGTTTTACCAGTGGGAAAGCTCGAGACTTTATAGTAAATCAAGTAAATTAGGACCTTTCCATGATTATGCATGTTTATGCACCTTTCGATTCATTAGAAATTGCTAGAAAATTGACTGTCAGAATTAGAAATCAATAGAAATGTTTCCCTTTTCTGTAAACCCCCCTTGCCCCAAATAGTGAGGACTGGTGCAACTTTTCTGGAACTTCGGAAGTGGTTTTTTCATTAATATAAAAGGGTTTTAACATTGCTTTGCAGCGTCAAAATTGTCAAAGCATGATCGGGGAAAACCCAAAAGGATTACTCCTTTGGGAAATTTTGCTGAAAAAGTTGCCGCTCTCCCCTCTCCGATGCCCTTTTAGGAAACACTACAGCCCGCAGGCCGAGAGCCAATCATAATTGCCCACGCACCGCGCTCAACAAAATTTCTTACAAAAAGTTGTGATAACATCGATTATTCAATACCTTAAGATTAATCTACTTGGAAAACGATTTTAAACTTTTGTATTCAGTTGACCACAATTTTTGGAATCCTCGGAACTCAAAAACTGAAGTTTGTAAGTTTTCAGAAGAGGCAGAACTTTAGCACATGTTCAAAGACCCAAACTTGGATAACCAGAATGTTTGAGAGAAACTGCACAGCTTAATCATAATCTGAAAAGAACGGCTTTTCAACCGTAACCAAAATTGATTGCTAAAAACTGCTAAGATGACTTTCGAGAACATTCATTGTAAGTTTCCAAGCATGTCGTGGTTAATTTTTCTGAAATGTGTCTACGTTTCCCATAACTCATGGTGTTTGATTGACAAGAGACGAAATCCCATAATTCAGTGTTAAAGATCACAGTTGTTACGGTATACTATTTTTGAACATTGATTAGTAAAGTCTCTTGGATCTATATATTGATTACTGTTGTCACATGATGAAGGTTTCCAAACTTTAGAGACCAAAGTTTCTGGAAAATAAAAAACAGTTGATACAAGAAAATTAAGCTTAAATATTAGGCCTTAATCGGTATGAAATTTGTTAAAAATGTGTTTTGCTTAGTTAAATCAGTTAGAAGTGCGGCAAGAAGTGTGAGGAAATCTTACAAAACTTGAAGCGATCCTACTGAACTTTTATTATTTATAAAAAATTACTTTAAGAAACTGGCCAACATAACTGCACATCAAAAGTAGATCTTGTAAACTACTCTAAAAACAAAAATAACGAATCACTGGTCGGTATTTTTCCTCTCTAAATAGGCGCTAGTCTAGAAAGGACTTCCCTCAAGTTCCAACTAATCCTGAGTATGCCCTTAACGACTACTACTGAGGCATTGATGGAGAGACTATTTTTGAAAGGGCGTGGCGTCAACTAGCATTTACAAGTTTTTTCATAAAGAACAATTAACAATAATTAAAAATTAAATTATCAAGCTATAAAGTAAACAATTAAATGAATTATATATGAATAGTAAATAAAACAAACAAACAACAACAACAAGAACAACAACAAGAAAAAAAAACAAACAGGATCAATCATTCTTCATCATCAATTTCATTTTTTCCCTTTTTCTGTTTCAAATCAATGGCTTCTTTCAAAGTTAAGACATAATCTTTGAACTGATTATGTTCATTAACCAAATACAGATATTTGGTATTCCAATTCCCCATTATGGCATTGAAAACTCTATTCAAACTGGCCAAATATCTATGATTTTCTGAAGCATTTTTATGAATAAACTCATCAATTTCGTCTTTCAATTTCAAGTGATCTGAGATTAAGTTTTCAAGAATTTGCACATATTTGAACAATTCGATTAATTGATTCTTTATAGATAATGATGATGAAACAATAGAAGGGACCAATGGACTCCATTGGTGAATTCTGGTATTCAAAATATTATGAATTGAAGTATTTTGTAAGAAAGAATTATTCCATCCAAACTGTTTATTAGAGACCGACTCATTTTGGGTGGGGATGGCCGTTAATCTAGCAGCCCAATAGTTGCAGGTAAAAACATATTCTTCGGCAATTTCTCTGGTACCGGCGTTGAAAATCAAAATATTGTCGTTATTGATATAAGTGATAGTTTCTTTTTTAATTTTGGAAAATAATCCATAATTATCATTATCAAAATCATAATTACTGGGTAACTTCAAAGCCCAAAAAGTTTCAAGGTCTTTAGATTTTAATGATTTATTATTAAGAGAATTATCTGGAATGATTTTTGAATAAGTAGAAACTAAGTTGAAAGTTCCTGATAATGTAGCATTTCTCATCCAATTACCATCACCAATCCCAAGAGAATTTCCAGCCCCCACGACCACAGGTTCATTGTTATTATTATTACTGGATCTATCTAATCTCAATTTGGAAAACTTTTTTCTCAAAGATTTACCATTATTAGGATCCGTAAATGAAGCAGGAGATTTTAGTTGACTAGTTTGACCGCTGGAACTTTTAGTATTGAAAGAAAATAATTTTAATTCTCCTCTACTAACCACAGTGAAATTCAATTTCCATTTAGTAGAACTGTTGTTACCATTACTGTTTGAATTTGGTTTACCATAAGATTTACCAACTCCACTAGTATTGGTCGAACTTCTGGTTAATGAATTACTATCGTTATTATGATTAAAAAATGATCGACTACCAAAATGTGAGGAACTGGGAGAATTAGTAAGATTGCCTCCATTATTATCATTATTGGTTCCATTACTATTTTTATGGAAGAAACCAGATTTAGATTTTTCAAATTTTTTGATTCGTAATAAACCTTCCTTAGCCCAAGGAGGACCAGTTAACTCCAAATCCATATCATTTTCATCTTCTTCAATAATCACATCTGAAGCTTCTAATGATGAACTAACAAATGATGTGGAATGAGAAACTCCATTGCTAGTAGCAGTGGAAGAGTTATTGAGAGGAGAATTTTTAACAAGACTTCTCGAATTATTCATATCAGTGGCCACAGAATTATAAGTTCCTAAAGTATTACTACTTTCCATAGTATTGGCACTGACAGCAGAAACAATTGAAGTACTTGATCTATGTTTTTTCAAATTCCCACTATCTTTATTATGAACTTGAGTACTGGAACCTCTTTGTAAAGCATGCAAAAATCCCACTGGTTGTTGAAGAGTGGCAGTTGAACCATTACCCACTGAAGATTTATTTTTTAAAACTAACGAATTTTCTAAAGAATCACCTTTAACCACTTGACTATCATTATTATGTTTATATAATCTATTCCCTCCTCTTGTTGATGATCGACTAACATTAAATGAAGGTTTTCTTAAGTTAGCAAAACTTCCATTATTATGATTATAGGGTTGTAAATCACTGGAATTTTCGTTGGTTGATGATGAATTATTGCCTAGCAACTTCAATTCATTGATTTCAATACTCTCATAATAACTTCTAAGGCAATTCAATGCACTAATTGAATCTTTTGGATATAACTTTTCAATTTTTAAAGCATTCAAAGTATTTTTCACAAAGGTTTCTTTTGAAATATGTTTTGATAATTCTGTAGAATGTAAATCAGAATTTAATAAAATTAATGAATAAGCAATCAAATAAACGGCATATTGATTACCAAATATATTTTTAGGAAAACTTGAACACCAAACTATTGAGAAAGATTCAATGATTCTGCTAATATTTTGTGATTCTCCTCTGAAATATAACTTATTACATAAAATTCTAAGAGAATCTAATAATGATGGATTCCAATTAAATTTTTTCAAGTAGAAATTTCTTAATTTTTTCAGCTCTGGGTTTGATGGATTACATAAAACTGTCAAATAATCTTCAATAGAAACTTCTGAATAACTGTGATCGAATAATTCATTAGCAAGAATTTTCATTTCTGATAATTTCATTTCTTGATATTTAAGAGCTTTTTCAGTTTTATTAGAAATGTTAGAGGTGGCACGAGATTTGATTGTAGCAGTTTCTGCATCATCTTCATCTTCGTTGGAAGTTGGATCATCATCAACTTCAGTTATGGTATTGGTACTGGGATTTTTTTTCAAATCTGTTGTTGTTGTTGTTGTTGTTGTTGTAGAAGTTTTTGATTTTTTGGCCAAAATATCATCGGAAATTAATGGAGAATAAGTGGCATTAGCCACTTGTTTTACAACAATACTAGGGATTTTGGATTCATCGAGGACAATTCCGTTCGATTCGATAGTAGCCAATTCCATGGTCCTATTTGATTTTTGAGGAGAGGTGGCAATCAAATCAGGGGAAACGAGAATCTGTCTAACGGCGTCCAAATCAGAATAATTGGAGGAGTTGTTCAGTTCTTTCTTAGTTAAAGGCAGATAAAACTTTTCTCCTTCGTTTTCAATGACTGAAGATTGTGATAGTCTTTTTATTGTGGGTTGATTTCTGGACGAAACAAGAGAGTCCACGGTGTTATTTGATTCGAACTTGTGTTTGTGCTTGGGCGAAGCCTGGAACGGTTAGTAAAAATGCTAAAAGAAGAGAGATCACAAAACAGTAAGAACATACAAGGTGAAGAGTTTTCAAGTTCACTGACATTTCAGAAAGGTTGAAGAAGGAAAGGGACGTGGAAAGATAATAGATGAAATTTGTTTTAAAACTCAATTAACCAATTTTAGAAAGACGGATTCGGAATTTAGGAATGAAATTTGGGCCAGTTGAATTTGCAGAGTATTCTATATTACACCTTATTAACGAAGTCAGTTGGATGGAGATTGGAGAAGAGTATGTTCAAGACTGGGATGGGATACTTGTTATTTTTAGTTTTGTTATTTTTTTTATAGAAAAATTCTTCTCTAAAAAATAGGTGAGTAGTACAGAGACTTAAAATGAAGCAGTTTTGTAAAAAATAAGCTGAAACCCAATAGGAAAATTGCTTAATTGATTTTTAATTCAAATTGCAACAATTCACAAAACTAATTATCAGCGTCCCTTACCCAGACCATGATGGCCTAATTTACAAGCAGGAGCCAATTCAATCAGCGGGGTTCCTATAGAATTGACACTGAATTGCCAGTTCTCTAGCCAGTTTGCTGGGATTTTTTTACGAAAAGTGAAAACGCCATTTTAGTGTAATTTTTGGGTTAATTTGCTGAAAAATGAAGATCATTGTCTGTAAAGTCAATCATCAGCAACAATGGTCGGGAATCATGGGAAGAGGCTTCACTTGGCTGTTAATGGCCATTTTTTTCATTAGCAAAACAAATTTATCAAAGATAAAATTCAAATCTACGGAAGAAACAAAATAATTTGACACAATTTGAAGCGAATTGGTCTTCTTCTTTGCCTGTTTTGGTTAAAAGTTTGTCGTGACGTGGAACATCTGCTTCTGGTCAGCTGACCGTGTCTGTAAATAAAAAAGCGCGTCAGTCACGTTCTTGAGTTCAAGTCAAAATATTTTCAACATGAATTGACTTACTTAAGTCTTTAAAGTTGTGTAACTCTTATAGATCTGAGCATCCAAAAATGATTTACCAATAATGTCAATTAATATTTGCTGATAAAACATATAGTCTTTTTGAAATAGAGTTCTATTTTAAAAAATAAGACAATAAAAAATATTCAAAATAGATTATAATAAATAATATATTCATGTAACTCTTCTTGTTGCAGATTGTACTCCTTGTGCCGATATATCGAGCTTATCTTTCAAAGAAGAGTAAGAGAGGCATCTCTCAAATAATCAGACGAATCAAAATCATATTCAAACCAATTTTGAAAAACCATGTTTGCTAGTTGTTGTTCAGAGTTACCAAGATTATAATGGTTTCTAGGACCTTTTGAACGGAATGAAATTATTGAAACGTTTCTAATAAGTGCATCTTTACCTTCCTTGATTTTTCTCAATTTACCAATTTTTTCATCTTCTGATTCTAATAATGATTCAGTAATTGGTTCTGTAATTTTATTTTATAATACACTGGTAATGGAAATTTCATTTGTTAACATTTTTCAACATTTCATACGTTGTAGTCTCAGTAAAGCTACCAAAGCCTAAGCTCAAATATAATCAAAAAATAAAATAATGATATTACAAACAAAATTGACTAATCTATTTACATTTTGTATTTAATGACTATATTATGCGACTTTAAAATTCTTGTTCAATGGCTTCTTTTAATCCTTCATCATCAATTCTGTAAATATCTCCTTGAATTTTCATAACTTCTCCCGGATTGGCCGGCTGAGTAAGAGTTGCTGATTCATCAATCCCACTTTCAAAAGTACTACCACATAATTTCATTTCATTAGTATCTAAATCTACTACATAAACTAAAATATTTTCAATTCTATCATCCACACTTTGCGTTTCTCCAGTTACTTTATCTAATTTGATAAGTCTTTGCACGGTATCAAGTTTATAAACCAAAATTGCGGTATCATTGCCACCTCTGCCATGAAGTGGTACAGGAAGAACGGTTTGTAATTTTGGAGGACTGGCAATTTTCACTAGTTTCCAATCAAAAGTAAATTTAGCAGGAAGGGATTTTTGACGTTCTAATAAATGTGATCTGGTCCAAACTGTCAAATTCTGATTGACTGATTCAATTCTTCTATTGGCAAAAGCTTTATTAACGTTAACAAAGATATCAATGGCTTCATTTTTCCACAATAAAAATTGGGGTTTCATTCCTCCAAGTCTGGCCACGGCCACAATGAAAGTATTTCTACCCAAATGAAAAATTCTTCTTCCTAATAATTTGATGCATTTAATTGGGTGATTCAAAGGACTTGGATAGTTTTTGAAAGATGGAGGAATATAGTAACGCATGGGCACTCCCATAGAATCAAATCTCGCATTGTCTTGTCTGTCATGAAGACATCTTCTGGTGATAAGGCTTAGAGGTTTTCTCAAGCGAGGTATCAGTCTGGTGGAAAATACCGTCAACATAGTGTTTTGAAGCAGAATTATAAGTTGTTTCCATAGATGAAGTGCTCAATTCTGAAAAATTTTGAATTTTTTTTATTGGTAATGTGGAGCACGTGGACAAGGTTTCAAATAGTGGTGAAGTTAAAATATAATAAATGGTTGATTGATCAGGAGATATTGAGCTTTTAAGCAATTGTATACATTTTTTAGAGTTGGAATTATCTGTATCTCCCTTTCATGAAATTTGAAAGATAGAATAAATGGATTTTTCACTAGATCAAATTTAAAAGATGATTTTTGAACAATTAAACACACAATTATAAGACGTTTTCAAACTACAAAAGTCCTTTATGGTCGTAGTTATCCCTTCTGCTTGTTTTCTACTCTTTGAATGTCCCGTTTCCCATTTATTCCATGACTCCCCCCCCAAAAAAATGAAAAGATCTGCCTGAATGTTGCCTTTTCCTGGATTTTCGGCTATCGCTCCACGATCACGATCCAGCTTTCCTTCACCAGCCAGCTGTCTGCCCCCACAAACTGTGTCCTTCAACCAAATTTTTGGTTCAAAATCTGGTGGCATCTTCTGGGACAAACACTGCTGGTTCTGAATCTCGCCGGAATCGGGGAGCTGATGCTCTTCGGTTGCCCCTTCACTTAGGGTCAACCTCCATGGTGGTTGGACCTCTATAGGCAGTACCGCGCGAAAACCAACACTACTTAAACCCAGGCTTTTCTCCCACTTTTTCAGTTATTCTACTTTTCCCACCACCATCCAATCAACAACCAACGCCATGTCCAAACCAGACTTCAATATTTCTTCTCAAACTGCCCTCGCCTACGAAAAGGAATACTCGGCACACAACTACTCCCCCATCCCAGTAGTCTTCCACAAAGCCAAAGGTGCCCATGTGTGGGACCCAGAAGGCAAAGAATATTTAGATTTCTTGTCTGCTTACTCTGCCGTCAATCAAGGTCATTGCCATCCTAAAATTATTGAAGCCTTGGTCGACCAAGCTTCTAAATTGACCTTATCTTCCAGAGCTTTCTCTAACGATGTCTTTGGGGTCTTTGCGAAATACATCACTGAGTACTTTGGTTACGAAATGGTCTTACCAATGAATACTGGGGCTGAAGCCGTGGAATCTGCATTGAAAGTCGCTAGAAGGTGGGGTTATGTTAAAAAAGGCATCAAACCAGATGAAGGGATTATTTTGGCTGCTGCTGACAATTTTCATGGAAGAACTTTAGGTATCATTTCCATGTCTACTGATCCGGATGCCACTAATAATTTTGGCCCATTTTTGAAAAACACTGGTCCAGTTATTCCCGGTACTCACAACCAATTGATCAGATATGGTCATATTGAAGATATTGAATTAGCTGTTAAAAATGCTGGTGATAAAATTTCTGCCATATTATTAGAAAGTATTCAAGGTGAAGCTGGTATTGTTGTTGCTAAAGATGAACAATATTTCCAAAAAGTCCAAAAAATTTGTAAAGAACACAATATTTTATTGATTCTCGATGAAGTTCAAACTGGAATTGCCAGAACAGGTAAAATGTTATGTTATGAACATTATGAAGGAGTTAAACCAGACATTGTCATTTTAGGTAAAGCTATTAGTGGTGGGGTCTTACCAGTTTCTTGTATCTTATCATCTAAAGAAATTTTATTAACTTTAGAACCAGGATCTCATGGTTCTACTTATGGTGGTAACCCATTAGCTTGTAGAGTTGCAATTGCTGCTTTAGAAGTTGTCAAAGATGAAAATTTGGTGGAACAAGCTGCTAGAAAGGGAGAATTTTTGAAGAAAGAATTATTAAACTTACAAGCTGAATCTAATGGAATTATTTCAGAAGTTAGAGGTAAAGGTCTTTTAGCAGCCATTGTTATTGATGAATCAAAAGCTAATGATAGAACCGCTTGGGATTTATGTTTGTTAATGAGAGATTTTGGTGTTTTGGCCAAACCAACTCATGATCATATAATTAGATTGGCCCCAGCTTTAACAATTTCTGAAGAAGATTTATTGAAAGGGGTTGATTCTATCAGAAAATCTTTGGTCAAATTACCAACTGCTGTAAAATCTTCTCATCATTAAGTTGTTTAATTATATATAGTGTTTCAATGTATTTTATGAAATTTGATCAAATGTTTTAAATTGTATGATTCAAATGATACAATATGCACATTGGAAATTTCTGGTTGAAAATTCTGTCCTAATTTGGTTATCGTTCGCTTGAATTAAGCGAGAAGTCTATAAAAGGGATTTGCTCCAACTTTGATCCTTCTCCTAAATGAATCAAGCGGTAAGACAATTTTGTGAATAATTTAAGATTTAAATACATGGATCATAGTTTTCTTAAATCATTTGTGCTTATAGACATCAAGCAAACCTTGAAATTCCTACCTTTTCAGGTCTCTTCCTCTCTTCCAAAATTCATTTACCAGCTTTCCTTCTCACAATCAAACAGAGTCGAAAATCTTTGATCTGGCCCATGGTCTCTGCCAAATGGTCCCGAGTCAAAAAATGGCTGAGAAACTCAAATCCCGAGTCAAAAACTCATAAATTCCGAGTCAAAAATGTCATTTTATCTGTCAGTCAACAGTTAAAACTTATATCTCCTCGACCCATTACTTTTTTGGAAACTTTTCTCTTCTTTTCTTGAGAGTTAGTGGTGACTTTTTTTTCTGTCTTTCTTTTCTCAAGATTCGTCTGCTCGTCATGTTAAGATCTTTGAAAAGTGCTCATCGCACCTCTTCCAGATTACTTTCCTTATCTTCTACTGCTTTCTCCAGATTTTCTTCCCCCAAGAGATTCAATTCTACCATTGCTGATGTTTCTTCTTCGAACTATGCTAAGATTTATAATGGTTCCTCTACAATTTCCTCTTTAAAGTCTCTTGACACTTTCCAACGTCGTCATTTGGGTCCTAATGAAAAAGAAGTGGCTCATCAATTGAAAACCTTGGGTTACAAAGATTTGGATGATTTCACTAAAGCTGTGGTTCCTAAAAATATTCTCGTTAAGAGACCGTTGAAAATCCAACCAACTCAAGGATTTACGGAATCTGAATTACTCGCTCATTTGAAAGAAATTGGTTCTAAAAATAATATCGAAATCAAATCCTTCATTGGTAAAGGTTATTACAATACTATTGTTCCTCCAGTGATTCAAAGAAATTTATTCGAAAACCCTGGCTGGTACACTTCTTACACTCCTTATCAACCAGAAATCGCTCAAGGAAGATTACAATCGCTATTGAATTATCAAACTGTCATCTCAGATTTGACAGGTTTGCCCGTGGCTAATGCTTCATTGTTAGATGAAGGGACTGCTGCTGCCGAAGCCATGATCTTATCTTACAATTATTGCAAGAAGAAAAGACCTATTTATGCCATTGATAAAAACGTTCATCCTCAAACAATCAAAGTCATTGAATCTAAGGCCAATACTTTGGGAATTCAATTACAAATTGTGGATTTGGCAAAGGGAGTTGAAGAATTAATTCCAATCAAAAGTTTATTGAATGGGGTTTTAGGTCAATACCCTGCTAGTAATGGGGAAATTCATAAATCTTTTGGGGAAATTAGTGAATTTGTTCATAATGAAAAAGGGTTATTTGCAGTTGCAACTGATTTATTAGCTTTAACTTTGATTAAACCACCTAGCTCATTTGGAGCTGATATTGCTTTAGGCTCATCTCAAAGATTTGGGGTTCCATTAGGTTTTGGAGGTCCTCACGCTGCTTTTTTTTCAGTTGTTGAAGAATTGAATCGTAAAATACCTGGAAGAATTGTGGGAGTTTCCAAAGATCGTTTAGGAAATCAAGCTTTGAGATTGGCTTTACAAACCAGAGAACAACATATCAAAAGAGAAAAAGCTACTTCTAATATTTGCACTGCTCAAGCACTTTTGGCTAATTTGGCTTCAAATTATGCAGTTTATCATGGTCCTGAAGGTTTGAAAAAAATTGCTCAAAGAATTCATGTTTTTACTAGTATATTAGCTAATCAAATAAAAGGTACTTCAAATCATGAAATAATCAATTCAAGTTTTTTTGACACTTTGACTATTAAATTAGATGGTCTTACTTCTGAAAAATTATTATCAATTGCGGTTTCTAATTACTCTATCAATTTATTTAAAGTTGATGACTCTACAATTTCTCTATCACTTGATGAAACCATTACTGAAGCTGATTTGATTAAGTTAATTAAATTATTTTCAGGCAAAGATGTTACTACTGAATCATTAGAAAATCAATTAACTGGTAACAATTATAATCTTGATGCTTCGATTTCTAGATCAGAGTCTGAATTTCCCTTTTTAACTAATAAAATTTTTAACGATTACCATACTGAAACTTCAATGATGAGATATTTGAATACTTTACAAAAGAAGGATTTATCATTAGCTGATTCAATGATTACTTTAGGTTCTTGTACCATGAAATTAAATTCTGCCGTTGAAATGATTCCTATCTCTTGGCCAGAATTCAATTCCTTGCATCCATTTGTTCCAAAAAATCAAGCTAAAGGTTATGAAGAGTTAATTATCGAATTGGAAAAAGATTTGGCAGATATTACCGGGTTTGACGGTACAACTTTAATGCCAAACTCAGGAGCTCAAGGTGAATATACCGGATTGTCAGTTATTAAATCTTATTTCCAATCAATTGGTCAATCAGAACGTAACATTTGTTTAATTCCAGTTAGTGCTCATGGTACAAATCCTGCTTCTGCTACCATGGCCGGCTTAAAAGTGGTTCCTGTTAAATGTAATGATGATGGTTCATTAAATCTTGAAGATTTGAAAATTAAAGCCGAAAAACATAAAGATAACTTAGCCACCGTGATGATTACCTACCCTTCTACTTATGGATTATTTGAACCAGGCGTTAGAGATGCTATTGATATTGTTCATCATTTTGGTGGTCAAGTTTATCTTGATGGGGCTAACATGAATGCCCAAGTCGGTTTAACTTCTCCAGGAGATTTAGGAGCAGATGTTTGTCATTTGAATTTACATAAAACCTTTGCTATTCCTCATGGTGGTGGTGGTCCGGGGGTTGGACCAATTTGTGTTAAAAAACATTTGATCAAATTCTTACCAACTCATCCAATTATTTCCACTACTAATGTTGAAACTACTGGTATTGATCCTGTTAATAGTGCTCCATTTGGTTCTGCTTCAATCTTACCAGTTTCGTATGCTTATATTAAGATGATGGGAGCTAAAGGAATTCCTTATTCTTCAGTCATTGCTATGTTGAACGCTAATTATATGATGAAACGTCTTGAACCATATTATAAAATCATGTTTGTGGGTAAATCTGGGCTTGAACATTGTGCTCATGAATTTATTCTTGATTTACGTAAGTTAAAACAAGTAGCTGGTGTGGAAGCTATTGATGTTGCTAAAAGATTACAAGATTATGGATTTCACGCTCCAACCATGTCTTTCCCCGTGGCTAATACATTGATGATTGAACCAACTGAATCAGAAAACTTGAAAGAATTAGACCGTTTCATTGATGCTTTAATTGCCATTAGAGGAGAAATTGAAGCTAATATAAATGGTGATCCTAAGGGTAAAGTCTTACTCAATGCCCCTCATAGTCTTGAAGATATTATTGTTTCAAAAGATTGGGATACTAGAGGTTATTCTAGAGAACTTGCTGCTTACCCTTTGGAACATTTGAAAAATTCTAAAGCCTGGCCAACCGTTTGCAGAGTCGATGATAAATACGGGGATACTCATTTAATGTGTACTTGCCCAAGTGTTGAAGAAACCGTTGCTGCTGATGAATGATTTTAAATTGATATTCCTTTCTATAAAATTATATATTTCTTGTTTCTATAAATTGCTAATAAATTGTCTTTCAATAAGTATCATTTGATTTGTATCTTTGTAAATAGTTTTTGATATTTATGATTCATGTCAAGTTTTGAGATGTTTCTGAAAACCACCCGGACACCGTTGTGAAATTTGCCCACCCGGACACAAGCATTGTGTGAGTCAAGAAATTTTATAAAGTCCACAGTTTCCCAAATTTGATATAAATTTGACACAAATTGTGGCAAAGTTTCATTTCCTTAATTTTTCATTCTTTCGTTTATTTCAGCTCTTCAATAGCCAAAAACAATGTCCTTTGAACGACATTTGCCGGTGATCAATAGCAGCGGACTTTATACTTTGAATAACAATTCCAATTCTTCCATCACTTCATCTTTAAATATCAATATTAACGATCATTATTCCAACGATCCTTCAATTACAACCTCTAATCCTTCTTCTTCTCCATCTTTTGATGACTTTGTTAGCTCAACGACTCATAGTACAAGTTATGCTAATCACGGATTAATTCCAACTCATTTACATCACTGGAGCTATGAATATTCAATTTTATCCATTGCAATTTATCAAAAAAACGATGTTAGCTTGTTGTTTGCAGGAACTCAAGATTCTAAGATTTTAATTTGTGATTTGAATAATTATCAATTACTTAAAACCATTGAAACTGATCATAATGGTTCAATTTTGAATTTAATAATTTCTAATAATGATAATTATTTGTTTTCAACTTCTTCAGATTCTCTAATCAAAATATGGGATATCTCTAAGTTATCAGTGTTTTTGAAAAAGTCTGACAATATAAATCTACCAGAAACTGAAATAATCAAAGAAATTTCTACAATATATTCATTATTAGATATTGGTGATATTTTTTCAATTGCTTTATCAAAAACTTCTAATATTTTGTTTTTTGGTACACAAAATGCTTCAATTCAATGGATTAATTTATCAGATAAATCCAATTTCATTAAAATTAACAAGAAAAACTTGAATAAATTACCATTCTTAAGATTTGATAAATTTTTTGATTCAAAACCCGGCGTTAGACATGAAAAGAAAGAATTAAAGATTTCTACCATCATAACTCCGGAAATTAATGAAAAAATTGAAAAATATTCTAATACTTTGGAAAAAAAACATAAAAATAACTTATCATTAATTGAAATCCCTTTGAAAAATGTCATTTCTTTTGCTCATAATGGATTTATTTATGATATGAAAATTGTTTCTAGAATTGAAGTTTTCCCAAATGGAATTGATGATGATAAAGAAAGCATTTTCAGTGAATATTTAATCAGTGCCGGTGGAGATGGATTGATTAAAATTTGGGGTATTAATAAAAATTATGATCATCAACCAATCAAGTTATTAAAAATTTTAGATAATGAAGAACAAGTTATGTCAATGACAATTCATAACTTTTTCCTTTATTGCGGTTTACTCAATGGAAAAATTAAAGTTTGGGATTTGAGTACTTTCCAATTTATTAAATTAATTGATAGAGATACTATGGGAGAAATTAACTCTCTAAGATATTATCCAGATTTAAATTGTTTATTCAAGGGTACAGAATTAGGTTGTTGTAAATACAATTTATTCAATAATCAAAACAATGATATTGATTGGAATTCTAATGATGATTCAGTTTTAGCGGTGGATATCTTATATAACCAACATAATAAAAATAATCATAATGATATTTTAATCACTGCTGGAAATTCTGGGATTTCGATCTGGGATTTACCAAAAAGTCAAGATTATAATGAAATAAAAATTGATGAAGACGAGATGAAATATTTAATCAGCGATTCAAGAAGAAGTCAAATGTTTAGTAATAAAGAATTATTTAAATTATTAAATAGTTTGATTTCTTTCAAAACTATATCAAAGCAACCAGAATTATATATTGAAGATTCTAGAAATTGTGCAAATTTTTTGAATTCTTGTTTTAAAATCTATGGAGCTAATGAAACAAAATTATTACCTGTTAAAGATGGTAATCCTATTGTGTATGCATTATTTAAAGCAAACAATCATCATGATAAATCTCCCCCACCTAGAGTTCTTTGGTATGGTCATTATGATGTTGTGGAGACAGAAAATGATAAAGGTTGGAATTCTGACCCATTCAGTTTAGTTGCTAAAGATGGATATTTATTTGCTAGAGGGGTCACTGATAATAAAGGTCCACTTTTATCATCATTGTTCAGTATTAGTGAATTATATCATAATAAACAATTGAATTCTGATGTGGTTTTTTTAATTGAAGGGGAAGAAGAATCTGGCTCTTTTGGTTTTCAAAACATTATCAAAGAAAATAGATCATTAATTGGTAACATTGATTGGATCTTATTTTCCAATACTTATTGGTTAGACGATAAGACTCCGTGTTTGAATTATGGTTTAAGAGGGTTAATTAGTATTGAGTTAGAAATAAGTTCTGCAAAACCAGATCGTCATTCAGGTATGGATGGTGGGGTTTCTAGAGAGCCAACTATTGATCTAATAAATTTATTATCAACTTTAACCGATGGAACTAATGGGAAAGTCTTGATACCAGAATTTTACGAACCAATTTCTTCAATAACCAAAAAAGAGTTGAAACTATATGAAGATATTATTGAAAAAGTTGATGGGGACGAATTGACGATTAAAAACTTATTACATAAATGGAGACTACCATCCCTAACCGTTCATAAATTGAAAGTTTCTGGTCCTAAAAATTCCACAATTATTCCACAAATTGCAAATACTTCAATTTCCATGAGACTTGTTCCGGAACAAGACATTTCCAAGATTCAATTAAGTTTTCTAAATCACATTGAAAAGCACTTTCATAGTTTAAATACTTCTAACACTTTGAAAATCAAATTTTTGAAAAAAACTGAAGCTTGGATAGGAGATTTGAATAATGAATTATATCAAACTTTGCAAGAAGAAATCACTAACCAATGGGGAATTGAGCCTTTATTTGTTAGGGAAGGGGGGTCAATTCCTTCTATTAGATTTTTGGAAAAATTCTTTAACGCTAATGCCGCTCAAATTCCTTGTGGTCAAAGTAGTGATAATGCTCATTTAAATAATGAAAGATTGAGAATTATGAATTTATTTGCGTTGAAGGATATTTTAACTAATGTCTTTAAAAAGGTTCCAGCTAATAAGAATAAAGTTGTCAATGAAAATTATAATAATGAGTTGAATAATAATGGATCATTAATTAAAGATGAATATGTTCTCAATGGAGATGTTGGTGGGAAAAATGAATTGGAAGTTGAAGATATGATCAAAAATTTATTAATTTAATTGTTTGTTAAATTTATTAGGTTGACGGATTTGTCAAACTTATACTATACCTTATAATATATTAGAAATAATACTTATATTCCTTATTATAATATGTTTGTAGAATTTGACAATTGTATAGCAATTAACAATTCCCAACCTTCTACACGTGACCTATATATGAGTTAAAATTTTTGAAGATTAATTGACACTAATTTGAGTGATTTTAAAACCCATGATTTGTTCACAGTTTTTATTAGCAACACTAAAGGGAGAAGTGAGGAAATTATGAGTCCGCCACCATCATATAATGATCTCCAGAAAAAAGTCAAAAAAGTTTTGGGCAAAGGCTTTTATTCCCATTCGAAAGCCACTTTAGATCTCAAAATTACTGATCAATATGAATCAAAGAAAAATCATACTTGGATTAAATCTAATTTTCAAAACACTTTTGCGGAAAAAAAATCGGGTCTTTCATTGACTCAAGGTTGGTCAACGGAATCTACCATTAATTCCAAGATCGGTCTACCAAAACTATTCAAAGATTTAAAGTCTGAAGTTCAAGTATCAGTTTCTGGCTCCACCGCCAAATCTGCAAAACTTAACGCTTCATATGCTACTAATAAGATCAATACTCAAGCCAGCTATAATCTTATTAAACGTTCCTTGGTAGCAGGAACAATGACAATAGGATTTGATGAAAAATTTCTTGGAATTGATCTACTGTATGATTTCCAGAGAAAACTGTCATTGAAGACTTCCACCTGTTTAGGAATTGTCAAGAGGAATTTTGTGATAACTTTGACGTCTCTGAATAATCATAATCAATTTATTTCGGCGATTTTTTTCAAATTAAATCCTTCATTTGACGTGGCTATCCTGAGTACAATACTTAAAAAAAGTTTCCAAAATTTCGAAGTTGGTGGAGAATATGAAATTGATAAATATTCATCCATAAAATCAAAGCTTAATCTTAATGGAGATTGGTTTTTATCTATAAAACATAATATCAATGATATGGTATCGGTAGGGGTGGGTAGTTGTATTAATATCTTTCATTTGATTGAACCAATGCATGTTTTGGGGTTCTCTTTATCATTTACCTGTTAAGTTGTCTATTCGTTGTTTTCAAAAGTTCCGTTTTTGTATTGTTAAAAAGTTGTTTAGTGTTTGGTATTTGTTTTAGTTTACTATATTAATTTCTCAATGTAATTGTAAGATTTTTACTCTATAAAGCTAAGGAAAATTTGATGATGCTCTTGAAGAAAACAATGAAATAACATAGTCTGGAAAAAAAGAACGAAAAATTCTATTCCATAGAAGCAGCGGGATGATTAACAGTCTCTTGCCAACCATCAGGTTTTTCCATTTTTTGAATATCATAATATAATGGAGCACAACTATGCAACGTGAAAGTGAAATCTTTTGAATAATCACAGTTGCATTTATTTTTAATGAAAACTTCTTTGTTTCTTGGACATGAACCAAATGGATTATGATAATAACCAAAGTCATCAAACATGTGAATTTGAGATTTATTCAAAAATAAAGAAGCCGCAATTGAATGAATTGGAGCATCTCCCCAACGTTCATAAAAAAATCCTTTAGTGTCATCTAAATATTTGAAGTAAGCTTCATAAGTTTCTGATCTGAAAAAATCCAAACTAGCAATTTCAAAATTCGACCAAAAATGGCACATGTTGTAAGTTTTAAGACCATTTCTCGAGACAAATCTCAGTAAACTATCATCAGCAATGGCATTGGGATACTCTTTGAGAAAATCTTTAGTGGTTTGCCATAATGTCTTAACTGTGGCAGGGAATTCTTCTAATGCCATGATAAACCCATAAGATTTATTATTTTCAATCATAAACTTGAAAGGATCATAAGTAACGTCACAAAACAACTTGATGTTTGGCTCAACTCTCCAATACCATTTATAATCATCAAGAACAGGGTGTTTGTAAAAAAAACCTGAGTTAAATCGACACATGTGTCTATAAGAATCCAACCCACCATAAATAACATTATCTCTAACATAATCATTTTTACACTTATTGTATTTGGCAATATCTAAACCATCAGGGAAAGACCATTGGCTGGTTGGGATTTTTGCATATTTGGCATTACCACTAACAAGATTAGAAGTGACATTTATGAATTCTTCTGAGAAATCTTGTTCATTGAAAAAGACCCAATCATAATGAAAATTGTTGTTGAAACGGTCTTCAACGTGTCTTATTGATTCTGCCATTTTCCAAAGCTCTTCATTTCTGACTAAGGACAATAGCGTGGCGTTGGCTTTTTCATATTCAGCTTCAGGCTGTGAATCTAGTTGTGGTGTGGTATTTGAATTGGAGCTATAATATTGTTCATAAAACTTTTTTAAAGAAGCGTTGTTAACAGATATATTGGGGAAGTTGGCGTCATAGTAGATCACAATACCCAAAGAAACAAGGGCCAGGAACAAGATTATTGCCAAGATGGAGACCCATCCAGAGCTTTTTCGCTTCGTGAGACTGTTGATTCTTCGTCTCCAGCCTATCCGTTTGTGCTTGAAAGGAGTTGTGCTTTCGATGTCCACCACCATTTTTTGAATGTTCGACTATTTATTCTTTTGAATACAATATCTGCTAATGAACAAATGAGAATTAGATTCACTCTTCTATTTAAGTAAGCCGGAAATCCGGCATAGAATAGTACTTTGCCCTATTATTGACGGTGACATGGCTTATAGGACAATAGCAGAATCCAATGTAGTGTTGACACAATCGAGGCTCCTGGGAGCTATTGTCCGATTGTATACTTAGGCCCTTTTGGGCAAATCAACAACACTGAATTAAGGCCAAACTCAGCGGTTATTGACAATAGCCACGTTTTTCAAATTATTATCAACAGTTTGGTATTAAATTTTTGATAATCATCCCACAAACCAGTGGAAACATATAGGCTAGAGCTATAATCCAACGACACACAATACAGGGTTTCAGGTACAAATTAAATCTTGTCTTAGTCAGCAAGTGAAACCTCCGAGACTAAGGTCAAATTTAAGTAATTTAGTTAAGCCTGTTTTAACATGCATTTTATCAAGTCCTTAACGAAAGCCTTGATTTCCCTAAACCTTTCTTGATTACAATCTTAAAGCTCTAGATATGCACTGTATATTGTAACTATTTTATTACATTATGCTTCTTCTTCTTCAGTTGCAAATTTCAAAGGAGTGATAGAAGAACTTTCTCCATCAACTCCCACCAAAACAATTTTTTCAATAATTACATGATTATCTTCATCATCCCCATCGATGAAAATATCCACTGACTGAACTTTTTGAAACTTAACAAACTTCAATTTGATTTCATACCAACCATTAGAAGCCTTTGCAATATCAATTTCTTCTGAATGTTCACTGGGGATTCCTTCATTAGCATCATCAAAAGAAATTGGGTTTGGAAGATTTTTCCAAACTTTTATACTATTTGGTAGTTGAATCTCATCTGATTCATCTTCAGAAAGTTCGGAGCCTTCGGTAAATTTCAAACTTTCAACTGGTTTTAATTTGATAAGAATTGAATAAAGTTTAACAATGTTAAGAAATGGAATATGATAAACACATTGAGAATCAGCATCAGTAATAACCGTAGAATCTTTGATATCTTCACTTAACTTAAGAGAAATTGTACTGTCTTTATTCTTAGCATCAAAAGGTTTGACATTGAATGATTCAAACCCACTATAATCAATAAATGGATTTAAAACTTTATAAGAAGTTGAAGGAAGGAAAGATTTGACTTCTTTGACAATTGCACTTTTTTCTGAGGATTTCCCACTTCCTCCACTTTTACTACCATTTCTTGTAGCAGTTGAATCCAATTGACTAAGAGATTCGAAATAACTTTTGATTTGTGAGTAATTAGCTCCCACGACTTGAAATTTTTTAGTCTTTTTTTGATAAAAATGGAAAGTTGGAACCGAAGAGATTTGATAAACGGCAGCAACATCACGATTTTCGTCGATGTCAATTTTGGCAACTTCAATATTTGGATAATTCTGATAAAGTTCCTCAATTTTAGGGGCAATTGCTTTACATGGTCCGCACCAAGAAGCGGTAAAATAAGCCACAAAAAGACTATTGCCATTCAAATAGCTTTGAAAATCATTCATGCTATTAACATATTGCACGGGTTGTGACATTTTGATAGATCGTCTTGAAGCCAAAGTGTAGGTTTGGTGTTTCAATGTTGACACTTTTGAGAATTTTGTGTGGGTGGCGTGGTTAAGAGGCCCGCGAAATAACGATACTTACAATTCCTGTCAAACTTCACTATATTACTTTTTTTTGAATTCAATGATTAATGATTCATATTGAAAGCTTTTACTCAGACAAAGAATCCACTGTATAGTATATGTTTCAGATAGTAAAGAGTGTAATCAAGTGTTAAAATTCACAGAATACTCATTGAAGAACTTTTCCACGGATACTGAAGCCACAATAATTGTTCCTTGATGACCATCATACTCAGACTGTTCTTCTAGAAGACCGGTGCTTTCTGTCTCGGTTTCTGGAGTATGATTTATTTCTGTATGACTATCATCTGGATCATCTCCATCTCTTGGAGGTTCAGTTCCAAAAATTTGATAAAATTGGGAAACTCCAGAATTCCTAGAAACATATTTGAGTTGATAATTATGTCTATAGGCAAAACATAAAAGTTGGATAATGAAAATAATGGTATCGTAAATATATAGTTCATATTTATGTTTAGGAACCAATTCTCCAATGATTTGAAATGTCCAACTACCTGTCAGATATCCATTGATTGAATGTTTAGGTAGATCACAAACAAAGTTATAAATAAAACAATATAGATTGCAAGCAATGATGACAAAAATTGAATGGGTTTTCATCAATAGTAGTAAATTCTCGGTAATGCTATCATTATCGAATAATAAAAAGTATATGAACTGCACAAAATAACGAGCCACTAGTTTGGAAGTGGATAGGTCTTTTAAAAATTCCGCAAATACAAAGATCATAAACAACGTGGAAAGATCAGAGTTCAATTTTTCATAATACTTCTTTTTGGTTTTCTTTAACATTTTTTGAATGTATTTAGGAGGACGATATTCCGAACTTTCTTCAGGAAAGGCTCCTGGGATTTGTGAAGTCAGCATGATTTATTTCTATAGTAGCAAAATCATTTATCTATCTATAATAGATCAGAGGTTGGTTTGTATTGGTGAATGAAGTGATCAAAACAATCTGCTCATCGTTGCTATGTTTTTGTTTGTTTTTGTATTTTTCTGTCTATCAAAATTGATGTATCCGTGCTATTGGCACATCATGATTTTACTAAGGGGATCCACACGAGGAATGGTGATTATTCACTGATTTTGGTAAAACTTTGTCATGGCTAAGCGAATATCATGCTGACTATCACAATCGTTGACCTTATTGACTCTTACAGTTAGAAGTAACGGTTTTCTAACCCAATTAGCTCCATTTATTTTGCTACTTTTAGTCAATTGAAAGGATTGGGGTTTTTAGATGCCAATGATGCTATATCTTTGAGAAAGAAGTTGTTAAAGATAAAATAATTTTTTAATGATAACAATGAACCAATGGTGGTGGAGGATGGGAATTCCCGTGTCATTGGGGATGCTAATTCAGAAAGAAAAGGGGAAAAATGAACTTGATGATGAATCAAAGATATTGATAAAGAATAACTAGACCTACTTTCTTTATAATTGATATTTATATTGTTTTCCTGTCTTCTTTATTACTGAGTAGTAATTTGTTTTACTTCATTAGCTTGACAATTTAATATATTGTTGCTCTCATTTGTTGTTTTTACAAAAAAGCAAAGCTTCTACAAATTAAAAATATTGATAAAATCAAAATTCTTTCATGTTATGCTAAATTTTCTTTTAACTTACTAGACATGATGCAACACTTATGATACTTTTTCGATTATTTATTTTTTGTTTTTGCTAAAATAACATTCTAATTCAACTTTCATTGTGATTGAATATTCTTTAACCATTTTTTTCAATGAAAACAAGAATACCTTGTGTCCAATTTTCAACGATTTTGAACTAGCAATGTTAAAGATGTAAATCATTTTTAATACCAGAGTCAGTTATTAAAAATTAAACATAATAAATATCTTTTTTAGCATCTGGGTAAATTATTAAACAATGTTTGTCTTCAAATAATTATAATCATTATTGTTTACTTAGATCACTTGAATAGTACTTTTATGGGTAGCTAATTAGTGATATTAAATTAATAACTCTTTCTTGAAGTAATCGCCATTATTTGTTTTTATGCTATTTTATTTGATTTGTAACTTTTGGAGCTACATAGTGGTGTATAGCTTTTACTTTATAAAATGATTATGAACAATATATAGTATATTATTATCAAATTGAAGATGGATTCTTGGACTCAAAAAAGTGGAAACAAATATTTTTCAAAATTTGTTATTACCAATATTAAACTTTACATTTGATGCCTAAATATCTCAAATAATAATTCCAATAATGAATTTTGAGCAGTCATGAGACCAATCAAATATTCGCGGCATACGATCTTTGAGGAAGCTGAACCAAATTTTCGTGTTGTTAAATAGAATTGGACTAATAGAAATCCAAAATTACTGAAAAAATTCATGTCGTGCATCACATGCATTGTCATGTGATCCCAGTATAAATTCTTAATTCCCCATGGCCCTACATTCCAAAGTATAGAGACTGAGACTCGAAGCAATTGAGAATTGTTGTTTGTTGCATGCCTATCAAATGCAGCGATTAATGGTACTCAATAATCATATTTTAAAATGAAACTTCATCACAACCTTAACTTCCCACCACTTTCGCTAGATGGTTTGAGTAGTGACTCACAGCTGACCCACAAACTTACATTTAACTGACTTTTTTTTATATTTAAAATGATTTTAATTTCGTTTATACTAACATTACATAAAAGATGATAAAATAAATAACAACACAAAAAAGATTATTGACTTTTATTGGATAAAATGTATTAGTTAAGCAATTAACGAGAATAAGACCAAACATTCTTTAAGAGACCGTCAGCTTGAGCTAATCTGTTTAAAGAATCATCTGATTCCCCTCTGGATCTGATGAAACCACAAATGGCATAGGTTAAGTTTTCACCATGAATAATGTGTCCGTCTTCATCAACTTTAGCAACGTTGATTTGAACAGAGGCATGGTCTTTAGCCTTGATGATTTTGTTGGTAGCAGAACATTTTCTTGGAATGTAAAGTTCGACCTAAAGGTTGTTAGTATGTTACGTTTGCTGATAAAGAACAATTTAACAAGGACTGGTTATAGCTTTGAGAGACTTGAATAGTTACTACCGTAACTTTCAAGTTTTTTAGTTGTTCTATGTTTATGATACAACTTTCTTTCTAAACAAGTTATAATTCAATCCACAAGAATCCTAACTACATAACAATAGAAATCTCTCGGTTTCTTTTTTCACACTTCATCAATTCAATATTCTCAAACAGTTTTCCACATCAATGCTCTCAAACATTCCAATATTCATCATATCCAGCACCCAGCATAACTCTTTCGGAATCAACATCCTAATTTGACGAACAAACTAGTTTATTATTTTCAATATTTTAAATTAAATTATAACCTTATCACTTCTAATTCAACTATTCTCAAACTTGATGCTTATAACTCGTACTTCCTATTTTTCCAAACATTCTATCAATACGTACGAGTTTACCTTTATCGTTTTCCATTGTGATTGATTATTTATAGTTATTGATCAAAAGTAAGTTCTATTCAATTTTCACTAATTTTTTTTTCTCTTTCCCCAAAAAAACTACCTACATCTTTTTTTTTTTGGGAGAAAAGAAAAAATCAAAAAAAAGCATTCACGTGTATTGCATGTGATGTTTGTTGGGGCATAATAAGGGAACGGGAAGTTTCTGCAGGTTTTTTCTGCATTTGCTTTTTAAACTTAGGGCGCACTGTAAGATGTTGCCATTTCTTGGGTTTTTGAAATTTGACAGTTGATTAGATTGAAAAAGTAAATTTCACTTTTTAGCTTCAAAATTGATTAAACTAGACTACAAACAACTTTTCTATAATAAATATTACACAATGATCAAAAACTAATGCTAAAGTAAACGGCCAAACCTCCATAAAAAAAAAAAAGAAATTTATAACTATTTTAAAGATAAAATGGCAACACTTTCCACATGATGAGTTTGTGGGAAAAAATCAAAACCTCTAACATTTTCGATTTTATAGTCTTTACCATTCTCAGTTCTATTGATGAAAAATTCCAAATCTCTGGCTTGAGAATGAACATTACAAGAAATATAAACGATTTTTGATGGATGGAACTTTGCTAATTGGATTAAAAATGGTTCGTCACAACCTTTTCTTGGAGGATCACAAATTACCGAAGTCAAATGATTAGGGAATTTAATATCATCAAAGATTTTTTCGGCTTTACCCAAGATGAATTTTGCATTTTGGATATTATTAAGTTTTGCATTTTCATTAGCGTAAGCAACACTGTCTTTTGAAACTTCCACTCCACAAACTTCTTTAACTCCTTCAGAACACATAATACTAAACAATCCTGATCCACAATAAGCATCCACTAAATATCTATCACTAGTTTCTTCATTATCAATTTTAAGATTATCTTTAACATATTTAGTGACAATTGGTAAAATTGAATTATTGTTTTGAAAAAATTCATTAGCAGAATATCTAAATTCTTTACCATGTACATTCTCCGTAACAATTTGTTTTGGATCGGTACAACAGGTTTTAACCAAGTCTTGTCCAGTTTCCTCATTATGAACTTCTACTACCGAAATTTCTTCACTATCAGGATTCTTTGAACCATTTACTGCGTTAATGAATTCCTTTTTATCTTGACTTCTATCATAAATTCTGGTATTTTCCCTTAATAAAATAGTCCCTCCTCTTTCCTTTGTCTTATAAACTCTCTTAAACTGTTCTCTTTCATTTCTCATTCCTTTGTTAATGATTTCTGTTCCAATGGCACATTCTTCCACGTCAATAACTGACATATTACCTCCTTCAGCATCAGCTCTCCAAGATGGTCTACCTTTTGAGCCAAATCCTAAAGCTGGTAATCCGAAAGTTTTCATATCAAATTTTCCTCTTGGAAAATCAAAATGTGGAGTTAACTTGGTTCTATAAGTGTATTGTAATGGAGATGGGACCGTCTCACTGATATCAGGTAATAAATTTGAGGATTTCAAACCCTTGGCAAAAAAATAGTAAGCGTTCTCAATAGTTTTTCTCTTAAGTTCTAACTGCTTTTCATAATCAACATTTTGGTATTGACAACCTGAACATTTCCCAAAATATTTACAATTAATTAAGTCATCATTTCTCATTGAAGAACTTTCTCTAACTTTAAGTAAGTCTGCTTCAGCATGGGTTGGATGTGTTCTAAAAATTCTAATATCCACCAATTCTCCAGGAAAAGCAAATGGAATCACTACTGCTTGAAAACCATTTTCAATTTCCGGATGAGGAATTAAAGCTAATCCATCTCCACTGGCTGTTAAAGAAGAAACTCTGACTTCTTCTAAATTACGATTATATTTTTCCATGAGCTCTAAAGAGTTCAAAACAGCCTTGATATTAATTTTTGTTTGTTCTGGTTTAATATTATGTTTTTCAAATAATTGTTCAACTTCCAAAAGTAAAACTCCAAAAGGATTGGTCGGATCATAATTTTTTTGACAGTACTTTCTTTTAATTTTTCCCTTTTTGTTTTTTGTAAGATGTTTTGGCATCATTCTTCCTGCCGATGAAGAATCATTTTCGATTTGTTTAACATCATTATTTAAACTATTTTCTAGGTTTGCTTTCTTAATTGGTGGTTGAAATTCTGTAAAACTACTTCTTCTAGCAACATCATTCAAACTGGATTCTGCAGTGGTCATGGTCTTTTTAAATAATCTAGCAAGGTTCGATCTAAGAAGCATAAAGGATTATTTCGTAAAATAATCGTGGTTGTAAGAAGAGTATTTACAATCACAAATTTTTTTTTTCTTATTAATTTTTTTTTAATTTTTCTAAACAAAACACGATGAGCAAAGATATTTTGGCATATTTTAAATGAAAATGGAGTAAAATAAGAAAAAAAATTATTTACAATGTATTTGATAGCCAAATTTTGTCGATTTATGTGGTTTACAATCAGATTATTGTTATTTTAGCTTAATTTTGAGTAAATTAACAGGTTTGGCTATCTCCGATGCCAGCCAATAATATTGCATAAATTACTAAGGGAAATTTTCCAACATGAAAATACTTACGGTCAAACAAAACAATATGTACCCTATATTTGAAGGATTATTATAAGATTAAACAAACATATAAAAAAACACGTAGCAACATCGTAAAGTATAACAACATCGTAAAATAGCAAGTAACCATTACCTTTAAGGAAGGATAATAAGGGATAAAACTTTTTCTTTTATTTTTCAACAAAAAATAATTTTTCTAATTTTTCTTAATAACTTTTCTAAGATCTTTTTTTCATAAATAAATTTCGAAACAAATAAATGAGAGCAGTTGATATATGAGCTAATTTCCAAAATTTTTAGTCATGACATCTTTTTTATATTCAACCCCCAAATCAATTGAAGATTCTTGAATTGTTTCTTTGTTAGGAATAATCAAACTAGCAATCAGAACATTATCCAATACATCATCCATATTTCTCGAATTAATACTATTTAAGCTCATGGCATCTAAACTATCAATATCACGAGAGGGCATTTTAGAAATGATTTCATTGGGAACTTCTAAATCTGACTCTGTTGGAGATTGTTCTGGAGTTACTTTAACACTAGTTAATACTCCTTTACTGATCGCGGAAGAATCATGCTTAATATCATAGATATTTTCAGCAGTCATAGCAGATTCCAGAGCAATTCTTTCTTGAGAACTAATAGTTGAATCAAGAGAAAATTCATTAGTTGGAGATCTTTTCAAAATACCTTTTAGTGGTTTGTTCAAACTTGGAGAGGATGATTTTTGTTTAGAATTTTTTCTTGCCTTATGAGAATTTGCTAATGGTGGATAATTAAATAATTTTCTAAATTTTGGAGATTTGGACCATTGATGTAAAGAAAAATCAAATTCTTGATCAATTGTATTATAAACTCTTTCTGGAGATTTGTTGAAACTATTTAAAAACAGTCTTTCAGCAGGTGGATAATTCGAATCATGGTTATCAGTACTCTGTGTTCTTGATTCTCTTTCTCCTCTAGCTAATCTTTCCTTTTCTTTAGTTTTCCTTTCAATATCTTCTCTTTCTTTAACCAATTTTTCGTTTTTAATCCATTCTTCTTTAGCATTTCTTTCACTTTCTAACCTTTGAGCCTCTTGAAATTTTCTTTCTTCTTCAGCTAACCTTTCATTTTTGATTCTTTCCAGTTTTGCCTTCTCTTTGGCAATTCTTTCATTTTCTAACCATTCTTCTAACTCTTTTGCTTCTCTTAATTTTCTTTCTTTGGCTTCCTTTGCTTCTCTTTCTTTTCTGATCCATTCCTCTTTGGCTTCTGCTTCTTTCTTAACCCAATCTTCTTTAGCTTTTCTTTCAGCTTCTCTTGCTTCATTTGCCAACCATTCATCTTTGGCTTTTGTTTCATTCTCAATCCATTGAGCTCTATCACGCTCTTTGATTTCTGCAGCTAACCATCTTTCTTTGGATTTTCTTTCTTCCTCAAGCCATCTTTCTTTGGCTTCTCTTTCTTTGGCTTCTTTTTCTTTTTGAACCCATTCTGCTCTAGCTTTTTTTTCATTTTCAATCCATCTTTTTTCTGCTTCTTCTCTTAATATTTTTTCTTCTTCCACTCTTCTATGTTCTTCTTCTTGTCTTCTTCTATGTTCTTCTTCTTGTTTCCTTCTTAATTCCTCTTCTTCTTTTTGACGTTTTTTTTCTTTATCTTGCTTTTTCATCTCAACAATTTTATTGTAATTTATTAAAATGATTTCATTATGACGTTTGGTTAATTCTTCATCAAACATAAAGTGCTCCTCCCAGTTTTCGTTTTCTTTTTCCATTGTAAATTTTGCAGCTTGTGGACCAAGCTGATCAATTTTGGATGGATCTTCTAATGATGGATCCCAAACTGAACTACTTTCAATAGTTTTAAAATAAGAATAAGTTTCAGGATTGGTTAAAAATTCCATGAGATTATCATGGTCAATATCAACTAAATGAATCTTTGGGAATGGTGGAGGAGGATTTGGGAAAACTCGATCTGGTTTATAAGCTTCAACTTCAACAACCACTTCCTTTGAAATCTTTTCAGCATCAACTTTTTGTTTTTCACGTCGGGCTACTTCTTCCTTACTAATAAGTGGAATCGGTAAATGAGTTTCTCCTTCTTGATTATGCAATTCCACAAGATCTTTATGATTTCCAAATCTATTGAATTTATTAGCTTCTTGTAATTGCTGAGAGAAATTAGTGATAGGGTCAAACTTACCAAAGTCATAATCATCTGGGAAACTATTAATAGTAGGAGCAGATTTAATGATATTATCTTCTGACCCGTATTTGGAAATCCAATGATCCCACCATAATTTGTTTAAATTATTAGGATCATTGGGATAATAATAAGAGCTTTTGTCTAACCAAGGTTTTGCATCAGAAATATAATGAATGATTTTGATGTTGTCGCTAAATCTAGAACAAGCAGGAGCATATTCATATTGAGGAGTTGGAGTAACATTGTATAAAAAAGATAATTTCTCCCAAACTCTCAAGTTATCTTGATTGAGCTTCCCATTTTGTGTGAAAAATTCATTAAATAAGTCCTTATCATTGGTTGTTGATTGATCATTAAGTTGTTGATAATAATTTTCATTGGGTTTAATGAGCATAACTCCAGTATCAAAATTATCGGGCCATAAACAATCAGGAGCAGCTAAAATGGTGTTATCATTGATAATCAAATCAAACAAATGGTCGATATTTTGAAGAACCAAAGTATCAGGATCTAAATATAGGATCTTGTCAAACTTTGGTTCAAGATTAAAGATGTGAATTTTCATTGACTCAAATTTACTATTATTAATATAAATCAACTCATCATAAACTGTCAATAACAAGTCTTTCTGATATCTGGTCAATTCGGAACTACTCTGGGGAATCAAGACGACAAATTTTCCCAAATTACAATTGTGACATTTAAGGGAGTTTGCAAGATTCAAAGCACCGGGAACTGAGGAAACCGAGCAGACCAGGGTGACATATGCCACGGGGAGAGTCATTCTGAGCCAAAGGAGGTTGCCAAAGCGTTTAAATCCAAGGGAGCAAAGAGCAAAGATATAGGAAGCTTGTTTTCAGGAGAAGAAGATAAGGGAAAGTGTTCGGAAAACAGGTGGGAGCAAAGAATGAGAATGACACCACCGGAGGCACTAGTTTGCAGCAGATGAAGGGCAACGATACTGGCACACGGGTGATACGATGGCGATTAAAGAAATTGAAGGGAAGGGAAAATAAAAGAAGAAGTATGTTGCTTGTTTGTTTGCTTGTTTGCAGGAATCTCCAGCCCTTGTTCGAGGGTTGGGCTTGTGGTGGTCTGGTGGGGGAGGCTCGCTGAGCGAGGGATTTGAGTGGAATCGGGGCGTGTGGGGTGCACGCCGTCAAATCACAACATGATTCGAGGAATTTTCCTTTAAAGAATTGCTAAAGCAATTCCAAACCGATTCTGGTGGGTTACAATGAAGTCCATGTTCCGATTTGATTAAATTTTCTCTTGTCAAAGACCAGTGGGTGTTATCAAAAATTGAATCAGATGATCTTAGTATATCTCCTTTTTTGACATCAACGAAGCGAAAATCATGGATCTTCAAAAATTTTTTTCTCCCAATTATGTCACCCGTTCCGGTAGTAATCACCCCACCTAGCGAGAACCACCAAAACCACCAAAAGACAACTTGTAGATACAGTTATCAAGCCAATCTACTTCTTTTTTAAAAATCCTTCTTTGATTAACAGAACCAATTCTCGCAAAGCTCTAAAAAGATTAAATATTTTCAATTGTGTCAAATCCATATTTTAATTATAGCTGTCTGACTCCTGATCTTGTTGTTTCAATTTTTAATATTGTGTACAAATGTGAATGTGTTGAGTACACTTATAAATATACAAAAAAACATCCTTACATCTCCGTTATCTTTCTGTGGGCCCAAAATTTTATTTTCAAAATTAAAACATCTATTTACAAGTTAAATCTCTATTATCTGGAATTTTTTTTTAAAAGAAAAACCACCTCACCATTGCCTTTCTTGAAACATAATCTGTCAACCACTACCCCGGCAATGATAAATTCTTTGATTCCCCAATTACCCTTTTTATAAACTTCAGGAATTTTTTCACTTAATGAAGGGAAGAAAGTTTTGTAAAATGACAAATATTCAGCCACGTCTGCTTTTTCAACTGCTATGGTCGTAGAAACTGCTTTAAATTCTTTTTGAATAAATTGTAAGGTTTTAGCAGTTGGCATATTATTATATTTAACAATCCATAATAAAACCGCATGATCCACCAAACCTTTTGAAGAAAGTGATTGATAATCAGAAACTCCTAATGTGAGAAGTAGAGAATTTTTGAATTGTTGATCGCTATTGAACATCTTTTTAAAAGCAAAAACTTCTGAGGTATGAGTTTTCAATAATTGTTTTTCTAATTTAAGTATCTCATCAAAAGTCATTTGGAAAATTGCTTTTTGTGTACTCATATAAGTTTTGATGTTTTTAATAACCAGTGGAGAGATTTTACTAGCAATTGATGAAGGTATTTTTGAACGCTCTTTAAAATAATTGAGCTTACTATTAACAACACTTTTCAATTTTTCTAATCCATCTAACTTCATTCTGAGAGTAAATAACTTTTCTTGTCGTTCACTATTTAATTGCACTAATAAGGCAAAAAAGTCCACCAAACTATCTGGTAAAGGAGTTTCTCCATTAACGAAAAAATTAATTCCACTACTTGAAGCATTTGAAGGTAATTTAATATTATTTTCCAAAGCATAATTTATCTGTGATTGATCAGCTTTTAAAGTGATAGTAGAGCTATCATAACTATTCTTATCTAAAACAAATCCATAATTCAATAATAATGTGGTATTTGATTTACCACCGTAATTATTGAATAATTCTTCAGTTGCAGAAACTGATTCTTCAGTATGAAATTCGAATGAGTCAGTATCCTTATTGAAATCCCATTTAACTTTTGCAGAATCACTATGATTTAACAAATCCACAATTGGTAATAAAAACGCTGCTTTATTGACATCTTTATCCCCATCTTTATTAACAAAAAAATATGGAAACCCTCTTGAAGTGAATATTGAAACTGACCAAAGGTATGCTTGGAAAGTTTTCCAATCTGAGATATCTAAATTAGAAAAATCTATAGAGTCATTGATAATTTGAGATCTAAGAGTGTCGTAGTTATTTACCAAGTTCAAATCAATCATTAGAGTTTTCCATTCTTCTAAATATTTTAAATAGTTTCTTTTCAAAATAATTCCCGCATCACTACCTTTCAATAATGATTTTTCTTCCAAACTCCAAAAAAATGGGGTATTAATTTTATTGGGTAAATAATCAGTATAAGGTTTCCAAAAATTATTTGCCTCCTCATTACAGAACTTCAATTTTGCCACAAATACATGTAATAAAGCAGACGGTGAAGATTTCAGGGAGTTCTTGAAATGATTAATGGCATCATTAGGGGTAATGAAGAGTTTTTGAGGAATAGCAATTAATGGTGTGGTAGGAGTCTTAGGTTTGACTATTGCATGTGTTCCTTTGATTTTATCATCAAAAACGAACTCAATACTTTTATCAATAATTGCACCTTTATCAGTAGCCCAAGAAAGTAAAGTATCTACTTTTTCCATATTTTTTAAAGTTTTAATTATGGAGATACTTAATTTATACTGGATGGCGATTTTTTTCTTTTTGAAATTTGGTGATGAGGCTGGTGTTAAGATGTCTGTAACACCTCAACATCAGGTGAGATGAGCTCGATTGTGTTAAGTTATACTTGAAAGAGATAACTTAAATATTGCTATGTACTCAGGTTAGTATATGGCACACATGCTAAAGGTTTATCTCATCGGTTGTTTTTGATTAATAGCGTCAAAAAATTTTGGGAAATGAAGTTAAAGATATCAAACAATATATAATATGCATCAGTTCCAGCCAATCATTTCTTGAAAGGACTTACCTCCTACATTTGACTCTATCATGAGCTTTTAACAAAAGCTCCTCATAAAGGGCTCAAAATCATTATCTGTGTTGATTTACACAGAAAAAATCATTGACCCAAACTTTGGACATATTTGCGATTTTATTTTTGTGTCACTTGATCGGAGTTTGTCACTTTTCTTCCCCATTTTCTGAATGATTATTTTCATATTGAACAGCCAATATGGAGCTACAACAGTCGCGATTCCGCTAATTCTTATGCATTATGAATGGTAATATCATATCTGACTTCTTCGAAATTTAAAAAATAAAAGTACCTATAGGTTTTTTCATTACAAAACGTTCAAATTTATAGCATGACTCCTAGGGATAATTTACGAATACTTTTGAGTGGTAAATGCTCTATTTATCATCATGAAAATGATAAACTAATAGAGAATGGCTAGATGTATTTTTGAATTAATCTGCTATCGCCAGAGAACTTTTATCGTCCTGTACCATCGAGCACATTTCTTAGGGCGCATCTCATTTTTTAATCTTTTTGCTTTTGAAAACCAAAAGAGAGTCCTTACAAAATCACCATCACGCTACTTAAACGTGACTTACTAATAACAGTTTTGCGCCCCAAAAAATTTTTTTTCTCTTTAATATTTTGAAAAACTTCGAAATCATTAAACACTTAAAGAAGTTTTTTCTGATACCTATACATACATATCAAAAATGGTTGCCATTATCTCCAAGAGAAGAAAGTTAGTCGCTGATGGTGTTTTCTACGCCGAATTAAACGAATTCTTTACCAGAGAATTAGCTGAAGAAGGTTATGCTGGTGTTGAAGTTAGAGTTACCCCAACCAAAACTGAAGTCATCATCAGAGCTACCCACACCCAAGCTGTTTTAGGTGAAAATGGTAGAAGAATTCACGAATTAACTTCTCTTGTCCAAAAGAGATTCAAATTTGCTGACAACACTATTGTTCTTTACGTTGAAAGAGTTCAAGAAAGAGGTTTGTCTGCTGTTGCCCAAGCTGAATCTTTGAAATATAAATTATTAAACGGTTTAACTCTTAGAAGAGCTGCTTACGGTGTCGTCAGATATGTTATGGAATCCGGTGCTAAGGGTGTTGAAGTCGTCATCTCTGGTAAATTAAGAGGTGCTAGAGCTAAATCCATGAAATTCCAAGATGGTTTCATGATCCACTCTGGTCAACCAGTTAGAGATTTCATTGATGTTGCCATTAGACACGTTTTGTTAAGACAAGGTGTTTTAGGTATCAAAGTTAAAATTATGAGAGACCCAGCTACCAACAGAGCTGGTCCAAGATCTTTACCAGATTATGTTAAAATCATTGATCCAAAAGAAGAAGAATACATTGCTGAACCATCTGTTGTCAGTTACAAACAAAAAGCTGCTGAAGCTCCAGTTGAAACCCCAGTTGAAGCTGAAGCCGAAGTCACTGAAGCTTAAATTTTTGATCAATTTTAAGCTTATTTTCGGTTGTTACAATTTTTTAGTTAATATAATGTATTTGGCTATTTAAGATTATTGTAGATTCCTTTTTAGGAAATGTTGTAAAATGATTGTTTTTCCTTGTAGTAGTTGCGAAAAGTAGTGATTAAACTAAATGTCAAATCTTCTTTACACTAATTAATGATTACAGAAGTGAAAAAAGTGTCAACTTTTTTTGTGAATGGAGTAAGATGAATTTTACGGAACGAATACGATTGAGCCTTTTACTTTTTTTGAAGTATGAGCTATTACAAAGATAAGCATTTTAAAACATTACCAATTATTTACAATTCCAAGTTCACTCTTTCAATAAATATCGCCGTGCATGATTGTCAAAAAAAAAGCATCACACAAAAAAAACGTCTTCAAAAAAATTTGGGCATCTTATACCCAATAAATTGTCGAAGACTTCTGTTTCCATCAAGAGTTGGCTTTTCAACTATCATTCACAATCATGGCTTTAACTCTCTATGAAAAATTCGTTCCTGTTGGAATTTTTTTGGCTATTTTTGGTGAGTTAAATTGAATTTTGAATATTCATCATACCTATCATAACTAACTAAAAATTATTAGCCACTTCATTTCTTTTGGGTCTTGTCTATGGTCAAGTTCCTTATACCGTGCCCACCTTGTTTGGTGATGCTACTCCTGAACAATTTCAACTCGCTTTAGTTCATTATCAAACTTGGAGTAAAGTTCCATTTGCCACATATTGTATTCTTTTCACTATTGGCATTCTTGGATTCTTTGGACTAATTATCACCGTTTATAAACCTAAAGATAATTTGAAACTTTATGACTATTTTTCTCTTGCTTGTTATTTCTTTGCTGTTTGTGTCTTTATCACCAACATTAAAACTGGAATTGATGCGGCAGTTTATGGAAATTGGGGAGAAGTCGATATGGAAACGGGGATCAACGTTATTGGAGCCAGTCAATGTATTGCGGTCTTCTTATTAGTTGGAGTCTTGGTGTTACAAGCTGGTAGATATTATCAATACCTTGAAGATGTTAAATATGAAGAAGAACTTAAAAAATTCTTTGCAGAAGAAGCTTCAAAAGAAAAGGAACAAAAGGAAAAGGAAGAAGCTAAAAAGGCAAAGAAAGATTTAAAGAATCAAAAGAAATACGGTCATGATACTGGTGTTAGCACTGGAGTCGATACTAAAAAAGCTTGATTGATTATATGTTGAACTTGAACAATTTTTATCATTATTTGCGTGTCATTGTTAGTTGCAAATGTATTTTATATGAATATAATTTTATAATTGAAGAAGTATCAAATAAGAATTGGTTGTATAGAAACTGTGTAATGTCGAATCAATTTCTAGTGGGTTCCCTCTAGAATCTAATGGGCCCCGGCAGCATGTTAGGGTCCCATTCTGAAAGTAGTACCATAGAAAGTTTTGATTTCAAAAACCTATAAAATAATACGCTCCAATTTAAAAGTGCAAAACCCCAAATAGTGCTAATTTAGAATGAAAATTTTGGAAAAGCTATTCATTTTTGCATTTGTTCATGTTCAATTGCTCTCCTACATTTTTCACTGGATTGGCACTGCGGAGAAAACGGATCACAAAAGCAAATTCTTAGAATTCTCTGAGTCCAAAACTTTGGTAATTGCCTCTACGATCATAAAAACCCTTTCATAAATTCTCTCATCACTCAATAACCTTTCAAATTCTCTATATCTCCAGCAATTCGCCTTTATTTCAACAAACATGGACGGGATCATCCAATCTGTGGCAGAGTTTGCTTATGGAGAATATGCTGAAGAAAATCTACAACCCACCAAAGACCCGTATTATCAAGACGACAAGAAGGTGAAGGCTCCTGAAGGATGTACTGCTGAAGAGATTGAGGCCTGGAAATACATCCAGAAATCAGCGTGGAAACACGATCGTTGTGCTTGTGGGTGTATGCCAGTGGATTGTGGGTTGGGAAAGGCCACATTGATCACCATTTTGCCAGTGGTGGGTCCCATGATGATGTATGCTGTTCATGCCAGATTGATCGAGATTGCTAATAAGAAATTAAACAAACAACTTCCTGAGAAATTGGTGGCTTCAATGTACGCCAACATTATGTTTGACTTCTTGATCACTTTACCTCCAATTTTGGGTACTATTTTTGGATATATCAATGCCTGTTCCACTAGAAATGCTGCTTTGATCCATTGGCATTTGAGAAAGTTGTGCAAGAAAAGAGCCGATGCTTTACAGCAAGCAGCTCAGACTGGTAATGGAGTGACAGTTGCTAAAGGGAACTCTCAAAAAGTGGAAAGTGCTGATGACAGATTTGGAGAGAATACCATGGGGAGAACTAATAAATCTAAAGGAACAAATTTCTTGAAAAGCAATAAACCATCTGCCAAAAATAATAACGTTCACAATGGAGTTTATGATATTCCTCCACCAGCTCCCGCACATACTAATAGTTCTCGAGAAATTAATAATAATTACCAAAGAAAACCTCCAATCTCAGAATATACCAACAGTAATGTTCAAGCACAAGCCAATCATAACCTTCATCATCATCATCATCTACAACACGATAAGGGCTCTTTATCTGCTCAAAATAATGTTAGACGTACTGAAGAAAGTGCACAAAACTTTCAAAGACGTGCTCCAAACAATTATCAACCAATACCACAGCAACAGCAACAGCAACAGCAACAACAACAGCAACAACAACAAAGACGGGCTCCTCCTTCTCAATATCGACCTTCACAACAGCAACAAAGACGGGCTCCTCCTCTTCCTCAAAATCAACATCCACAACAACAAATGTCTCAACAACCAAACCGTTTTCAACAAGGACCTCCTGCACAACAATATCAAAACTATCAAAAAAACTCCCAATACAATCAACAATCACAAAACCAAGGAAGATGGTAGAGTTTTACTTATTTTTCCTTTCGCTTGCTTTATTTCGCTCAAAATCATTATCAACTATCGTTCTTAAAAGTTACTTGATCAAGTTTCTCAGTCCAAAATAGTTTTCTGCTATATAGTATATGCTTTTTTCATAATCAATTAATTATTTTCTAACCATTCTCTACAATTTTGTAAGAACAACATTGCAAATTGACATTAATTGTGACGTGAAGGTATGGGTGTTTTTTTTTTTTACTTGATGTTTGGATGATAGTTCGGAAATCTTAGAAATAAGAAGTTACAAGATTTCTTCGATACTTCATCAATTAAGCAATTTCCTAACAACTATGTTACGTAATATCAAAGTTTTATCTCCTCAAAAGTTTTCCGGTTTATCTAAGAGACTTTCTGCTGATTCTAGAATTGTTCCAGTTGATGCAACATGGTATTTACCAAATCAAAATAAAATTGGATTTAATACATTTAAAAAATCCAGAATTCCAAATTCCATTTTTGTTGATATCGATGAAGTCAAAGATGATAAATCACCATATCCTCACATGTTACCCACAATTGACATTTTTGAACGTAAAATGTCTGATTTAGGAATCAAAAATAACGATCATTTAGTAGTTTATGATCAAGTGGGAAATTTTTCTGCTCCTAGAGCTGCTTGGATGTTTAATGTTTTCAAACATAATAACGTTTATTTATTAGATAACTTTCAAAGATATATTAGAGAAAAGTACGAAATTGATGACTCACCATTAAGTGTTGGTTCAACTTTAACAAAATCTACTTATAAAGTTCCTAATGATGTTGATTTGAATGAAGTGGTTTCCTTTGAAGAGATTTATGATATTATTTCTGATTCCAAAAAAGCATCACAATATTATATTCTTGATGCTAGACCAGGAGGAAGGTTTAGTGGGGTTGATCCTGAACCAAGACCAGGATTACCTTCTGGTCATGCTCCAAACGTTATTAGTTGTCCAGCTAATGATGTTTTAAATTCCGAAATCAAAACTTTCAAATCAAAAGATCAATTAAATGAAATTTTCTCTACTAAAGGAATTGATAATAGTAAACCGATTATTGTCATGTGCGGAACTGGGGTCACTGCTTGTATTGTGAAGTCTGCTTTAGAGATTTCTGGTCTTGGAGCTGAAAATGGACTTAAAGTATATGATGGATCTTGGACAGAATTCGCTCAAAGAGCTGATTCTAAATATATTATTTCTGATAAATAAATAGATGATTAATGAATGAAAATTGGACTAAGTGATTGTAACGAATGTTTGAAGTATCAAATTCTATAAACTGAAAACAACAGAAGACAAAAATATAATTAACTTACTTTACATATCAGGATCAATTCTCTAAGACTTCAAGGTATCTTAAACAAGTAAATAACGATTGGCAAGCACCTTTTTCAGTGAGAGCAAAATTATCCAAACTCAATAATATTAAGTTCAAAGAAATCTCTGAGTGCCTCTTTAGGCAGTCCATCCAGACCTTTGATTTTATCAACTATTTCTCAGTCAAATTTCTGTGGAGGGGAGTTAGTTCAAAGAAAAAAATAGTCATTTCTTCTATGACAAATATACCTGTTACTCATTCTACATTGTTTAGTAAGAAACTATGGTACAATGTTAAAACAAACTAAACGGAACTTTAAAAAAACAAAAGAAGAAAAGAAAATAACACAAAACTATAAAGTCAATTGGTTTAACAAATGTAAAAAATTATTAGAAACTTCAGTGAATTTGGCCAAAACCAAAGGATCACTACTAGCAATAGTAAAATTCAAACCATTTCGAGGAGAACCAGCAACGGAAATGATATTACTTCCTCTAAACACATTATTGGCCATTAATAAATCTATATTTTCCAATTGAATATAACTATTTTCGAGTTCTGGAGACTCGTTATAAGAACCTAAAAATGTTAAGAAAACTTCTTTTGTAGAATTTTCATTGATATCTTCCACGGTAGCCGTCACTAAATTTTCAGGAGGAATCAAGGATTCTTTAATTGCTAAATTAGTTAAATAATCTTCTTCACAATGATTGAAATATTTTTGATACTTGGTTAAAGTTTTCCAATCAATTAATGAATCAATTGAAGGTAAAATATATTTATAATAATCTTGAAAATTACCGTCCAAAAATGCTTTTCTTTTAACTTTATCTTTAACGAAATTTCTTAAGTTTAATGATTTTTCCACCGTAATGAACTTTTCAATATTAAACATTTTATCAATAATATACCAAATTGCACAAATCAGTAAATTTTCAAGATCAATTTTATTTTGTGAACATTTTTGTAATAATAATTTCAGATTTGTTGAATCTAAATTAACGGTTTTATAGTGATAATTTAGCAAAACATCATGAGAAGCATAGACATCATTGACAATATTATTATAATTGATTTTGAAATAGTTTAATTGTTTGGAATAAATACTTGAATTATAAGTTTTTAAAACTTTTGAAAATTTAACAATTTTTTGAGATTTAATTTTTAGTTTTGTAGAAGTTGATAATTTAACATTTAAGTAATCACTTGAATAAATATTCAAATTATTATTCAAGTTGTTGAAAACATTTTTAAATGATAAGTATTCTTGTTTCAAATCAAAACTTTTTATTGAAATCACTGATTTGCCATTTGCAGAATTTGAGAGATAATCATTAAAGAAAATCAGTAATTCATTAACAAGCTGAAGTAAAAGATTATAATCGATTAAAGTCGGATTTGCCTCTATGATAATTCTATTGCCTTGATTTAAAAGATAAATTTTCCATAGTGCTTTACCATTCATATAATTATATTCAAACTGATTTGGTTTTATTATCTTTTGATATAGTAATTCAGTAGACTCTTCTTCGTTAACAATAGATTGGATCAAATTGTCGTCAAATATTATTTTGGAAATTGGACGAAGTTGAAGACTAGATCCCAAATCATTAAGTCTTCCTTCATTAGTGTCTTCTAAAGTCATTAATAATGTTGGGTATTTTAAAACTAGCTGAGTCAAAGCATAATAGATCATGGAAGCGGTGATTCTCTGGGAGTATCTGGCCCCCACCACGATAGAATTTATGACATTCTTTTCTTTGGATGTCAAGTATTCGAGTTTTTCATTGAAGCCTGGCTTTCTATAGAACAGTTCTCGTGAAAGAGTCATTATCTCTTGAAGTCCACGATTTGGTTTGCTTTTGCTTTGATTTTTCGCGGAATTTTGGAAGTATTTATAATTCAGTCTTTTCTTGACAGATGTATCACGACTCTTGCAGCAGAGGATTCTTTGTTGTGAATTTTGGTTTGATTGTCCGTCGATCTTTATTGCACGCTGCATGGGGAAAAAGAAAAAACCTCAGTTGGCAAAAAATCCAGGGGAAGACCATCTTATCTTTCTTGGGAAAAATTTACAAAGATCAACTTTGGATTGTGTTAAAAGAAGACAGTTCAAAATCATCGTCCCTATTGTGGTTTGTAAGCTGGTGGAGTTCCACGGCTAACAAATTGATTGTAAAAGCAAATGGAGCAATGTCGGATTGATCCTGCACCAGGAAAGAGTGAAAATTTTATGCCAAATTCCATTCAAATTGCAATAACTTAAGTAGTATATTTATATATGATTACAATTCTTAGTATTAATCAAGAGCAAATGACAATCATAAAGAGCAGCCTTTCATTCAAGCTTTTCAAACGACCGCGCGGCCCAGATTTCAGTTTCAATTGGGCAAAATCAACAATTTAAGGAATGCAAATAAGATTTTCTCGATGAAAGGGAAGGCACAAGAAAATTTCAAGACAAAAAAAAACTCGTAAATTTTTTGAACTTAGTTTTTGCAATTGTAAATTGCAACTCAATTAATACAAATCCACTAATGCTTTCCTTCTAGCCATCCTTCATTCCCGAAGCTGGGATACTATATATTTTTTTGCTCATGAATTGACAATTATGTTCTTTAACAACATTTATATTCTCAACGATATCAAAGGTAATCCATTTAAACTAACATTCTTGGACAATTTTTCTCAAACTTTTGAACTTTACGCCAAAATTTAATCTTGCAAATTCATCATAACTCTCGTTATTTTCAACACTCGTGCCATTTTCAAACACTTCAAGTCCTCCACCATAAAATCATCAATTCGTAATTTTGCAACCTTTATTCGGAATTTTGATAACTTATGAAAAAATTACCAAATTATGCATATTGAATAAGAAGAATTTTTCCATACTGGGCTTTCTCTAGAGTGAACCCCCTCCCACTATTGTTATGACTAAAACAGGAATTTTTATTTGCATGAGGGAATAATCTTATTATTGACTTATCCGCGGATACGTCAATGACACAAATTGTTAACTCAAAACTCGTAAATTTTCAAGATATAACTATTTCCAGATTTAACTGGATATTTCAGCACCATCCATGATCTAAGTGAGTATGTTGATTATTATCATACCATGGCTTTTTAAGTATAGTCTCATCTTAATCAAGGATTTTGAAATGCTTGACTTGAAAATCATGTCTAAATGTGAATGTCTTAAATTGACGTGCTTTGTAAGTGGTTCATATTTAATACACCCTTTCGGCTTCAATGTGTCATTATTTTATGGCAAATTGACTTAATGTTTTTACAGGATTTAATTAAACAGACTCATTATTCATTAGCAAGTGGAATGTTAAAATTGAAAGGTAAAAATACAACTCAATCAATCATCTTCGTCTTCGGCTTCTGAGAGATCAATTATACCACTAGTATCAGCGGTGGAATCGACACTTTCTTCTCCTTCTTCTCCTACTTCATCATCATCATCCTTATAATCAATTTTCTTCTTTATTCTTTTACTTTGCCTAGTAGCTTTTACTGGAGATTTGATTGATTTTTTCTCAACCTTTGCTTTCTTAACTAAAGCCTTAACAGAAGAAACAGATCTTTTTTTGGTTTCTCCAGAATTATGATTATACTTTAATCCAATGGCATTCTTAATAATAATTTCTAATTTAATTAAAATATTGTCTGGAATAAAATCAGTATTAACAATTTCAACTACTTCATCAGATGATTTTCTTGAAGAAAATAATTCTTTTGGAAGCTGCAATTTAGCAGGATAAGTTAATAAAATCCAATTTTTCTTAGTAGAATATAACTTAATAATCAAAATTGATAGTTGTGAAACCCTATAAATATTATCCAAATAAACTGGTCTTGGTTCAAGACTAAAATCAAGATCACTATAAAACCCATCTCTATAATGTTGAACTCTTTGACAAAGATAAAACAACAATGCCATATTATCTTTAGTTAAAATATTATCAAGATAAAAAATTAAATATTTGACGGCAAAGATATAAGCCCCATATAATAAATCATCATCATTAGCTTCATAAGCTTTATTGACCAATTCCATAAATTCATGATGATGAGCCACCATATGAATCAATCTGATGAAAGACTTTTCAAATTCAACGCTACCTTCATCTTTAACACTTGATAAATAAGTTGATTTGATCCAAGTTTGGGCTGCTTTTTTCAATTCATTATTTGGTTCAGAAGCAATGAAAAAGATCAAAGGTAAAAATCTTTTGGAAATTTCTTGATTATTCAAATACTCTTCCAAATATTCAGAAAATTGTTTTCTAATTTCAAACTCTTCATCTTGAATTAAACAAACCAAATCAACAATGATTTGTGGCTTTAACATTTTATTATAAATGGGAATCTTAGATATCTTCAAAATTGATAATCCAGCCGCCAATCTTAGTTTTGCAGCAACTGAATAAGGAGTTGGTGGTCCACCAACTTTACCAGTTAATTCTCCACTATTGCTAACACAAGAAACTAATAACTTTAGAACCATATTAGAAACTTCACTAACCCTTCTTTTTTCATAGTCATCGTCATTTTTTTCATAAATTTTTAGAGTTCTTAATTTATTAACAAATACTCTTAAAGAAAGTAATTTAGCATAACAAAAATCATTTTTCCCATTTTCTAAATCTTCATCAGTGATCCATGAACTTGTATCCATTGACCTTGGAATCTCCAAATTATTTAGTAAAACTTCTTTAATTAAATAATTAGTAATATGATCATTATTCGATTGTAGTAGTTTTGGTTCTAATAAAAATAACTCAGAAATAATCGAAATATGTCCAGTAAATTTAGGATTAGTATTATCCAACGGGAATATACTTAAAATAATATCATCAAGAACCATAGTATTATCTGCTTCAATCCCATATAGATAAACCAATCTAATTGCAAATTTTACTTCTAATGGAGTACCATTACGACAAATAAGTACTAAAGCATCAATAAATTCATCATCTTGAGTTGGGAAATAATTTGGATATTTGGAAAAAAAATTATAAATGGTTCTTAAAGTATTAACCACATTTCCGTGAGACATCACATCATTATCATTATTTTGGATCGGTTTTTCTTTAGTGGGAGAAGAAGTGGAAAATGAAATATTTTCTTTATCAAAATCATTATCATCTTCATCATTGTTTTGTTTCTTAGCAACAGTTTTTATGATTTTGATCAAATCTCCGATATTATTTTCAATAACTTTGGGAACTTTCTGAACAATTTCTTCAATTATTTCCAAAGCTAAATTATCATTGTTTTTAGCAAATTTTAGTAAAACTTCT